>CM038633.1:37327485-37567485 GCA_021554675.1 Leuciscus idus | reverse complement strand
CTCCTAGGATGAGTTGAGGGTGAGTAAACCATGGGCTAATTTTCATTTTTGGGTGAACTATCCCTTTAAAAATGAACTTTGAATATTTGTACAGACAGACAGACAGACAGACAGACAGACAGACAGATATACCTGTCTCCAGGCTCTGGTGTGAGTGCAGCAGATCCCAGCTTTCTCTGGCTGTACGGAAGTGCTCCAAAGTCTCGGCCCAACTCGACATCTCTGTGTTATTCACCACGATGTGCCGCCCTCTGCCTTTGGCCAACACGTCCTCATCATCAGAGCTCTACACACACACACACACACACACACACACACACACACACACACACAGTCAGAACTGATGTACACCACATACATTCACACAGAACTAACCTTAACAATAAGTAAGGGATAATGTGCATCCAGCCGGTTGTTATCTCAGAATAAACCCGACAGGGAGATCAGGATCAGGTCTTCATCAGCCTGAAGGGGTTTATTCTGAGATCTCACACACACACACACACACACACACACACACACACACACACACACACACACACACACACACACACACACACACACACACACACAGCTGTGCAATAATGACCAATAAACTTTGACCTCTGAGACTCACCATGGTTTTCTCTCGTCCGTCGGCCAGCTTGCGTTTCTTATGCGCATGCTTGCGCTCCACTTCCACATCAGTGTAAACACTCGACAGATCCTCCAGCAGAACCCAGGGACTCGAGCTCAGAGAACCGTGGCCTGTAACAACATCTGACCATTACATTTCTACAGCTTACAGAGACAGACAGATTAATGAATCACAACTAAAATATATATATATATATAGACACACTGGTGGTCAAAAGTCTGGATTTTTTGGAAAGAAGTCTCTTCTGCTCAGCAAGGCTGTATTTATATCATCATCACAAATACAGTAAAAACATTGTTAAATTTTATTACAATTTAAAATAACTATTTTCTATGTGAATATGTAAATATACTGTATGTATGTATATATATATATATATGATTCCATATGTTGTTAAATACATCTACTTTTTCTCCCTTATACACATTGCTGAGTAGATAATGTGGAATATTAAAAGATGATGATATTGTAACAAAAAAACAATAGATGTCTGTTGCACGGTACCACTAAAAAAATGACAATACCACAAAAATTAGATGTTACTTGTGTTTGATCAGTTTGCATTTTTTAAAGTCATACAAGTGAATGTCAATGTTTGCACACACACACACACACACACTCTCTCACTCTTTCTCACTATCTGACACTCTCTCACTCTCTGACACTCTCTCACTCTTTCACACTCACACTCTCACACTCTCTCTCACTCACACACTCTCTCTCTCTCACTCACTCACACACTCACACTCTCTCTCACTCACACACACTCTCTCACACACACTCACACTCTCTCACTCACACTCTCTCACTCACACTCACTCACACTCTCTCACTCACACTCTCTCACTCACACTCTCTCACTCACACTCTCTCACTCACACTCTCTCACTCTCTCACTCACACTCTCTCACTCACACTCTCTCTCTCACACTGACCCTGGAAGAGTGACGGCTGCACGGCAGAGACGTAGTGAAACGCGCAGTGAAACAGCACCAGTGAGCAGCAGGTGACGATCTGACCACAGCAGCGGGAAAAACCTTCACTATCCGCAGCAGACATGTACCGACACAACTCCGTTACACGCTGAAGGAGCTCTGAGTACGACCTGCAACACACACACACACAGAGAGAGAGAGAGTAATAAGAGCTGATCATATGCATCAATCATTATGGGCTCTATCATACACCCGGTGCAATGCAGCTCCAGGCGGGACGCAAGTGTGTTTTGCTAGTTTCAGCCCGACGCAGTTTTCCATTTCATGTCCTGCGTCACGTTGTTTAAATAGCAAATGCATTTGTGCGCCCATGAGCTGCTGGTCTGAGAACGAGTGTGTGTTCAGGCGAATTGTTTTTAATTTTGAGGAACTGGAATAGACTGAGCCATTGACCGACTGAACCCTGCTCTAAAGTCAATGGTGCAATCTTTTTTTTTTATTTAAAGAGCGCGTTAGTAATGTGAGCCTATAGGTGGGTCCACAACGCGCGTACACTCTGCTTATTACACACACACACTCTGCTTATTACACACACAGGGACGTGCAGCAGCACACAAACATGCCAAATATTAAAAATAAAAAGATTACAATGTAAAAGATTCATATTGTGTACGTATAGACATGGTGGAATCTGGCTTGTCCCGTAGATGGTCTGCTTGCGCTTTAACCCTTACACACACACACACACACACACAGATCCATTTGCTCTCTGGAGAATCATTCAGTTTTTCCGCTTGCAAATTCCTCCATGTAAATAGCGAATCTGCCATGACACGAGCGCAACTGGCTTTTAAAGGGAATGGGAGATGAGACTCTGATTGGTTTACTGCACGTTACGCCCAAAACACACCCATTACTCATTAAGAGAATAGAGACAAAACACACCCATTACTCATTAAGAGAATAGAGACAAAACACACCCATTACTCATTAAGAGAATAGAGACAAAACACACCCATTACTCATTAAGAGAATAGGGACAACACTTTTAGACCATGCGCCGACCATTTTTCCTGTCCTTAAACTAGCAAAAGTGGATTCGGGCCCTAAGTACACTAGAGCCTTGTGCTTTAGACCCTGCAATAGGGCCCTATGACATCGTTTCACAGATTCTCACCGGCTTCCTTTCTCTCCCTGCCAATCACAGAGCGAGCCGACGACACACACCATCTCCAGCATCCGCTCCCACGGCTCCGTCACCACTGACGACTTCTCCGACAGCCCGCCAATCACAACACGCTGACTCCGCCCCCTTCCCGGAGACTTCAGACCGCCCACTTCCTGTGAGCCTGACCAATTACAAAATAGAATGTTATTGGAATAGACAGTGTTGCCTGTTTCATAACTGATGAACTTTGCACCATTAATGCTGTTATTTTCCTATTTAAAATCTGTTTTGTATAAAGCGCAATTAACTAAATAAAAATGTGCACTACTATACTATTTCTGCCATATGCAAATTAATAGAGCAGTTGCAGAATGAAATGCAATTGCATGCGTTTACCCTGAATCTGTCCGTCCGCCGACGGCTCCTTTGTGACGTAGCAAATGTAAAACTCTGCTGCTTTGTGCATGTACTTATACAGCAGACTGACGGGGAGACACATTTCTGGATTGTTCAGAATCAGCGGCAGGACGTCACACACTGAGAACGAGACCAACACAATTGCTCAGGGAAAATAAGCACAAAAACACGAAAATAAAATAATGAAGAGATGATAAACTTGTACCAAACAACTTCCTGAAGCAGTTGACGGGCGTGTCCAGGTCCTCGACAGTCTCCGCCTCTAACAGGGACTCTCCCAAACTCACCTGGAAGAGAGGTCAAGGGTCATATCGTGACAGCCCTAGGTCAGAGGTCATGCAGGGTTTGTATTAGGTTGAAAAATAATAACGTTTATGCATCAACCAACAAAAGCATTATTAGTTTGTGTGTTTAACATGTTTTAAACATATGTGTGAGAGCCTTCAAAGCAAGCTTATTTATATAACACATTTTATACAATGGTAATTCAGTGCTTTACATAAAAAGGACTTAAATCAGAGTTTTATTTAAGGTCAGGTTGCCTTCTTAAGAAATGACCAGGTGAATATTAGCCTATTATAACTCGGGCTCATTTACAGTATTGTTTGTGTTCATTAATGAGCACTGTTCCTGTCAAATAAATGAAATATATTGATGTAAGAAAGAAGGATCGGTGTGTGTGTGATGACTGCACTCACTCCATGCTGAACGACGGACTCCGGGAATCTCTTGAGTAACAGCAGCAGCATCTCTGCTTTCTCCAGCGTGTTGAAACACTGTTCTGTGGCCTTCAAGAGCATCTTACACTGAACTGGACCTGGAAGAGTCTCAAAAACACCTGCACACACACACACACACACGCACACACACATTATCACATGCATGTTATTCAACAACAGTACAATAGTTATTAACTAGTTATAACTACATGTTATTAAACACACTACGGTTGTTATTATTATTATTAAAGTTCCTCTATTATGCCTTTTCAAAAATTACCTTTCATGTAGTGTGTAAATATTAAAGCTGTTTGTGAATGTAAAAGGTCTGCAAAGTACATCACAAACAAAGCTATTTTGTCCTAAAAGAGACAATAACCAACTCTATTGTTACTGTTCGTATCACTGTGTATCAAGAGCTGAGATTCAGATATGATAATGAGTGTTTTGGTTTCTGACCAATCACAGGAGACTGAGCCGTCAGACCAATCAGAGCAGAGCAGCTCTCAGAGAGGCGGAGCTTAGAGAGACTGAATCTTTGATGGAAGCGTTTCAGACACTGAGAGAAAAGAGCTGACGCTGCACTGGATATTATGAGGAAATAAAGTGTTTTTGATCTTGGATGAATGTAAACCTGTTGTAGGAGACTCAGAAACAGCACAAAATATAAATATATAAATAACACATTTTGGTGTGTGTCACACCTTTGAGAAACTGTGCGTGTTTGTCTTGGCTGTCGTTTCGTAACGCCGCCGTGATCACTGCGATCTCACGCCAGACCACCGGCTGCTCGGGGAAGTTCACGAATCTGTGCACCAGAAAAACAGCTTTAAACGCCAGAAGCCTGCAATCATGAACTCATCCACAGTGATAGTGTGTAGTGTGGACTCACATGTCGTACAGGAGTCTGCCGGCGGAGGCCGTCCTCTCGGCGTTGCGCTCGATGCTGTACATCTCATACTGCACACACATGAACATAACACACACATCAGACACCAAACTGCCTGCAAACACACTGCACATACTCACATTCAGATATACATATGAACTTACGAGTCATTCAAGACTAATCAGATAATATTTTACATTGATTTATAATATAGCGGTTGGCCAATCCCAACAGACTGCGACATCTGACCAATCAGAGCAGAGCAGCTCTCGGAAAGGCGGGGTTTAGAGAAACGGAATCCTTAAAGGTGCAATATGTAAGATTTTTGTGATAAAACAAACTTACACTCCCAAAAGTTCCCAAGGATTTGTAAATCCAGAGAAATTCCAGTTTTTAATAATGGCTCGTCCCTGATCATTGTCGCCTATCAATGACGTAATATCCGCGTTATCCTCGGTTTCCGCTTGTAGAGACCATAGATATAACACATAGATGCCTCATTAGCGGACGTTTCAATGGTCCGCTATACGTAAGCCGCTAATGAGTGATCTATAAACATATCTATTATACAATATCTCGCACACCGCTGTTGTGTAGTTCAGTCATCATGGTTCACGATTATAGATTGGCGAGTACAGAAAATCCCAAATAACGTAAACACAGATCAACTTAGGCAAGCAGGCTTTGGGGAAAACAGAGAATAAAACAAGGATCAATATCGGCGTGGTGTTTTCGAGATGGAAAGCTTCGCGACAAACTTGGACACCGCTCTCGCATGTGTTTTAATGGACAGGTAAGCAAAAATATATTATTTATTGTACACACGCAGTTATATTGCACTTCAGTAACGCCATTACTTGCAAATACTGTGGGTTCGTTCAAATGTACTTTTAGTACGATTGTTTTAAATGTGTAATTAGCCCACCAAATCAGTTGACAAATAATCACATATTAGAAACAGGCTAATAATATAGCATTACATTTCACGTTCCTTGCAGCTAATTCATTACGATGACATAACATAGTGTGATCAAACGTACAGGTAATACAAAAACTAATTTATTAGCTGTTTTATAATTTATATGATTTGTGAATTCTATTCATGTCTGGATGGTGAAAACACATTCTCCCATAGTTCCACTCTCCTTCATAGTGTCATCAAGCTTCGTCTTTGTTATTATTATTGTTTTGAAAATGCGAACTCTGGTGGCGAGAAACTTACATACTGTACCTTTAATCGAACCGTTTCAGACACTGTGAGAAAAGAGCTCTTTATTATTTTCACAGTTCAAACACACATGACACTATAGGATGAGGATGGTCCGTGACATCTAGAAGATTGAAACTCCCTGAGCTAGAGCACTGAATTATATGTGCAGTGGGGTTGTTATTGTATATGATCGCGTGCGTGTGTGTGCGTGCGTGTGTGTGTGTGTGTGTGTGTGTGTGTGTGTCATCACCTGTATGTTGAAGTCTGTGGGATAGAGGGTGCGCGCGGTGATCAGCCAGGCTTTCGCTGCATACGGGTCCTGTGGCACGAGCTCGCGCGCGCGCTTCACCAGGAACTCACAGTCGCCCTGCGCGGACATTTGTTCCCGTTAACGGGGGAAAAATAAGTAAAATAAAGATAAAACCCCTCAGATGTTCAAAGACTAAAGCACAGACTAGAAAACACCGGGGCGACCGCCGAGTGTTTAACTTCCGGGTGGAACCGGGTCCGCTCCTTTGTTTCAAAATAAAAGTCTCTTTTCCCAACTCAGTGAAACGCACAGGCTGCAAAATCAGTCACATCATAGGTGAATTTTCTGAAATTGAGATTAATACATCATCTGAAAGCTGAATAAATAAGCATTCAATTGATGTATGGGATAGTAATTTGTTAGGATAGGACAATATTTGGCCGAGATACAATTATTTGAAAATCTGGAATCTGAGGGTGCAGAAATATCGAAACATTGAGAAAATCTCCTTTAAAGTTGTCCATTTATGTTCGCGATTTTTCTGCATTCACTCACAAAAATAAATGTTTTATTAATATATAACATTTATTTTAATAATAAAAAATCGATAATATTGACCATACAATGTATTGTTGGCTTTTGCCACAAATATATGTGCTACTTGTGACTGGTGTTGTGATCCAGGGTCTCATATAGTAGGCAAAAACAGTAGGCCTATGTGACAAAAAAAAGTATGTCTGAATTCACAGTAGGCCTACTCATAAAAGACTAGGTAAAAATGACCTAAAGTAGCCTAGTACTACTAGTACTAATACTACTTCCGACGAGATTATGAAGTGTAATACAATGATTATTACTTTACTATGAGGCCACAGGAGACGATTTATTTTTTAGGTTTTATTTTTTTAAATTTTGTATTGGTGTTACAATCGCCAGGCGCTGATCATCAAACATGCATAAACACCTTTTACATTACTGATCAAGAATCAGAAATAGAAAAATATATATTTCTTACTTATGTTTTATCATTTGCTTATGTTTTATCATTAATCATTTAGCTATATCATGTGAAATGTATGTTTAATGCTTTTCTTTAATTAATCTTTATGCCTCAAATGTTTTTATACCTCAAAACTTTTGCGCTTGCTGTTTAGATGAGTGTAAAAGTCTATACGTTTCCGATCACAGACCACAAATGCTCGAATGTCTCAGAATAAAGTAGGCCTAAACGAATGTCACCAGAGCTGTGACCTCAGACTGTGAAGACTAGATAGCCTTTATTTTGTGTCTTGTGTGTTTTGATGCAATAAACTATGAAAAGAGGAACTTAGCTGTATAATAGCGAGATCAGTTCTTGTACAGGTCAGTCTTACCTTGAACTTTATCTTTAGGCAAGAATATTATACATACATATTTTACTTAGAAATATTATAAGTGTTTTTTAACTGTTCATTTTATGTTTCTTTATTAAACTTTTAATCCTGATTATGGATGAATTAATTTTACTCTTCATTTATTATTTGATTGTCTGCTGTTTAGAAAAACAGTTTTACTTAATTTTACAGTACAAACCAATTGCAAATGTTTTATTGTAAGAACATAATTTTTATGTATTTAGTGAGATCCGGTCAGAATGAAAAGTGATGGATTATTTTTAAAATGAATAATAAAAAAGAATAAAACAATGAATATTTAGATAAATGTGTAAGTTATAATCAGCTTTTAACAGTAAGTAACAAAGTTACAGTAAACAAGTCTTTAAGCAAAAACACACAGTTTTGTGTCTGTTCCGTTAAATGCAAATATGCTGCTGTAACCACCACAGTGGGCGGAGCTTCAAGAGCTCGTGTCCTTTTACCTCACACACACACACACACACTGAAAATTTCAAAACTTTTAGCCTTTTATGTTCAAACCGGAGTCAGACAATGATGGAGAGACTCAAGAAGAAGTGACAACATAGAAGCAACAGGACATTTCTGAATGGTTAGTTGATGAATTTATGCAGCTGATGTGTGGTTATCTTCTAGTCATTGATTAGCATATTCTGTCTTGATAATCTATAAATCGCGTTCCCGGGGGCGGAATTTATGTAAATTCTAGGGTTAATGATGTCACTAACCAGCCATTTGTTGTAGTCCTTAAAAAGTGATTTCTATAAAAGTAAATATCTCCCTTTCCTGTGAACTTTGAGTGTCGTAACTTTGCAGATGTTGTTTATGATCAAACAGCAACATTACACACTAACTAAAGATAGAAAAGTGAAATCATAATCAACCACCCCTTTAAGAGATTATCCGATCCTCCCACCAGTTTACACTCAATACATAACCCGACTGTTTACAAGAAAACTCTGATTTTTACATATTTGTGTGTATTTGATCGTTTAACCAGCACAGAAAGCTGTTTTCCAGTGTGCAAATACTGAATATGAGTTCTCTTTTCAACAATATTGCACTTTTAATAACTTTTTTTAAAGTCAAGCACGTCCCACTCTTTATTACTCATTCGTCCATGTTTCTTAATCACTCTGAGTCAATAATTCCTGCCCACTAAAAGCTGCGATACAAATAAATACAAAATACAACAAAAAAAACTAAACTTAAATGTATCTAAATACAAATTATTATTTCAAATACGTATTTTCCTGCCTTTTAACAATACAGTGCAATAAACACTAGTCCACACACTTGTGCTGCATCATGTGAGAAATGCGATATAAATAAATACATATTATGCCAATAACAAACTTGTATGTGTATTTGTGAGCGCCACCGCTGCCCACTTCCAGTTTCAAAACTAGGGACTAAAAAAAACAGCATGAACGTTGATATCGACAGGAAGATATAATTTTATAATTTAATGCCGTTGTAAGCGTCTATTAATAGGCTACTTGTTCTTAGGTTCGTGTGAGGTCATATCTAGATAGAACATATTTGCTGCATTTGTTGTTGTAAAAATGCAATGCAAATTTGAATTGAGTGCATTATTTTCTTCATAAATAAAGTAATAGGTTCTGGTCTGTTGCTTCGGTCTATTTTACCCGATTAAGTGGTTTTAAACTAAACGCTGGTGACATGCATGTTTTTATAGATGAGTTATCTTGTGGTTGGTGAAGCTTCTGCTGTTCTGCGCTTCTGCTTTTAACGTCTGGCAGAAATAGTGTTGCTTTTCTGTAACTAGAACTAGAACAGATGAACGTTTATATGGTTCTTCAGACTAAGAATAATCTCTGAACATAAAAAGGTGCGTTTGCACGTTTGAGCCGATGAAGATTTAGAGTTGCTTGTTTGTTATAATTTTTTTAGCCTCCATTGTTTGAAAGTGTATAAGAGGAAACTGCTGACCCACAGCGTCTGCCCGGTCTTCCCCCCAGATGAGGAAACTTCCTCTTCCTTCTTTCTTTCTTTGTAAAAGTCAGATGTTTTTCTGGTGTGTTTCAGTGAGAGCCAGAACACAGACGGACTGAAGTCAGGATCTTCTCTCTTCTGCTGGATTACTGGCTCTTCTGGACTCTAGAAATGATGCTCATGTTTGGACTGACGCTGATGCTGAAAACTGCAGCATGTGAGTCCACTTTCAGCTCAAACTCAAAGCACTTTTAAGGCCTAGGACTTGTTTTTCCAACTTATATGAAGGTCACTTTACAGCAGCCTTAGAATCGGTTACCTGGCTTTTAATACTTCTTTTATTTTGATCTATTTTTAAATATGTGTTTTATTGTTTAAAGTCACCCTGTGGTGAAAATCCAGCACTTTTATGGCCTTATGAAGGGGCTAATTTGCATATTCATAGAACCTTACATTAAATGAGGCACGGGTGTAATTTAGTAAATTTTGTTTAATTTTGATTAAATTTAAACAGCTCGCTAACATACTTTATCACTATAAAAACTGAAATAACCTGTAAAGCATGAAAGTATCATGCAATCATGTAAGACATTTCTCCTCATATAGAACCTTTTTGACATAAATTGCCTTTAACGTTGAGTCAAGAACCCTAGATTTCTAAAATAACCTTTGGTTACACTTTATTTTAAGCTGTCATTGTTACAGTGTAATTATATATTTAAGTACTGAGTAATAATAATGTACTGTAATTAACTGTTATAAGGACATGTAATGTAACAAGGACACTGTAAAAATAAAGTGTTTGGGCTCATTTGCATATTCATAGAACCGCGTATACTAAATGAGGCAAGGGTGTCGAGTTACATTCAAGATATTTTAAGGCATGAAGAAATTGTTTTCAATGAAAAAAAAAGCTTAAATATGTCATTTTGGTGATCAAAGATGAGTTTTAAGGGATAAAATGATTGACTACAGGGGGACTTTAAACTTGCCCTATACTTATAGCAATAACAATGAAAATACATGATATTTACATTTATATTATTTACATTATACTTACAAATGAGGAACATAAACAATTTGTCACAACCATGTTAGTAGCGTAAGTAAGAGTAGAAGTGGACAGCAGGAAATAGAGAAATAGGATTGATTTGGTAATGGCCTTGGTTTAATGTTTGTGGTGTGGTTTATTATTTGTGGAAGTGGTAAAGTACAGGTTAATTATTATATTTAAAATCTATTCTGATCTAAACCAAGTGTGAAATGTGGTTATAATACATTATAATCCTCCTGTGATGTGTGTATGTTTTAGCAGACGATTGAAACAGTGAGAGAGAGAAAATAGTTTAAAATAGTTTTTTTTAAGTCTAAAAATACTGAAATAACACCCAGAGATGACAAATGAACCTTTGTGTTGTAACATTACGGGTTTCAAAAGCAAGTTTAGTTGTCAGACAGTAACTGGTAATAGTAGGTGTGTCTCAAATGACACACTATCTTAAAAATAAAGATTTCAAAAGGGGATTTTTGCATTGAAGAAACATTTTTGGTTTTCCCAAGAACCTTTCAGTGATCAGGTCTTAGCATTCGGATGTTTCTTAACATAACATTTATACATTAGACAAATAAAGTGTACAGTATAAGTGCCCTCATCTGAAAAATAAAGGTTGTTTATTAGCATTGATGGTTATATAAAGTTTTGTTTAATTTTTTTATTCGGGTTAATTAAGTGCATAATCTTTTTGAAGAATTTTCAATGTAATTTCACTACAAAACACTGTAGAATTATTAGTATGCACTTAAATATTGTAATATGTGAGTAAAATTGTAAACCCGACTAAAGCGTTGATCGTCCGCTGATGTCTGAGGTTGATGATCGGAGATGTTTCACTGAGATCAGATCAAATGTCTGTTTATTCACAGTTATACTGTAGAAGAAAATATTTGTTTCACTGTTTTTCTGAGTTTAATTTAATCACTAGTGATTATTGCCTTATAACATGATGTTTGCATTCTTCTGAATGTCTGAAATAATGTTACTTATATTTTACAGTGTGTTTTGTTCTTCAGGTCTGGAGGTTAACTGCAGTTTTCGTCAGTCTGGTCCCTGTTACGTTGCTCTCGGAGACAAACTCAGTGTGATGATGGTGGACACTAGTACAAATGACCTGAAGATACGAAAGATAAACTACAACACACAAGAGGATCCAGTTTGTAAAATAAAGAATAACAGGATAAGAAAGGCTGAATGTGATCTCTTTAATAACAGACATGAAGTGTCAGTCAGTAATGGGATTCTGATAATAAACACTGTGATCAGAGCAGATTCAGGGATTTACAGATTACAAGTCTATAACTCACTAGGCACAGAAATATTTAAAGCAGATCTACAAGTGATTATTAAAGGTACAGTAACTCTCTCATCAGACTCATTACAATCTCATGTTCTCAACGATCTCACTCTCATGCAAATCAGTGCTAATAACACATAAAGAACAGATGAATTATAATAACACAGAAACATCTACATATCTTCAGAAACTCTCATTGGAATATTTATAATCTGATTCTATAATCAGAGCCGTAACCAGTTTAGAGAACGACGTGTCAGCCCGCCCAACATATACAGATAACGGCTTGATCAATGTGTGTTTACAGCAGATTTTAATTTCTATTATAACAGTTGTTTAATTCAGTCGCTGTTCACTGTAAAATATTATATGATCAATAAGTTATGACAACATATTGCTTTAACTCATTAAAATAAGTTAAGCAATTTTCAACAATTTTTTTTAAGTCAGTTCAATGTCATTTAAGTTGAAATAACTTAATCCTTCAAGTTGATTATACTTAAAAATTCAAGGCAGCAACTTTTTTTTTTACAGTGTTGTTACGAATTAATATTTTTTGCTGTTATTTTTGTGTAACTCTCAATAACCTCGTCCTGTGTTTTCCTTCCACAGGTGTAGATCCTGTAGTCCTTCCGGTCGTTCTGGGATGTCTCGCTGCAGTTCTTATAATCCTGGTCATCGTGGCGTATTACTTTTACAAGAAGAAGAACCAGCTCAAACCCACAGCGAGTGAGTCCGGTTGAGTTCATCAATCTGTGAAATTTAGTATCGCAGCACTGCTGAATTATTGGCTTCATCACTTTATTCTCTTATTTTCTGTGCATTTGTAAACAATCCGATAAATGAATATATGTACAGTAAATATACACTGAAAAAAATTATTTGTTGAATTTAATCAATTTTTTTATCGTAAATGGTTGCACACAATTGATTTTAGCTACATTTAAACAAATGCATTAAGTTGAACTTAATCAATTTTAGTTCAACTTAATGCATTTGTTTAAATCTAGCTAAAATCAATTGTGTGCAACCATTTACGATAAAAAATTGATTAAATTCAACTTATTTATTCACTCTTCACTAAATGTATTCACTCTTATGTTGCTCCAAACCTATGTTTATAGTTTTCATAGAGTAAATAATGACAGATATTTATATTTATGCATGAAAAACATCAAATATAACATCTTACAAGTTATTAATATAAAACAGGTGAAAGCAGAAACAGTTTGGCTATTTATTAGCTTTAAATGACTGACATTTCCTCAGTTTAATATTGGTGTTTAGTATTTTTTTTAAGATGCTTAATGTGAGTATTTTCTCAGATGTTTCAGAGCGTGTGAATGAACACGTCGCTCAGAAGAAACTCCTCAGAGAGGAAGAACAGAAGAAACAAGGTGAGATTCACATCGGGAGGCTTTAATGAGCGTCTGGACTCTAATACAGATTCAGAAAAAATATTCACACAAATATTCAAAATGAGCTTTGATGAGTAAATAACACACAGTTTTAGGAACTGAACTTAATGCATTATGGTTTACAGTAGCAATGTGAAAATGTAAATCTTGCCCTCATTGTTGTAGGCTAAACAACACTATAGGAAATATCAGCAACGGCACATTTTATGCAAACCTTTTACAGAAAAAATACTAATAATTGAAGGATTTGACAGGTTTTGGAGGTCAGACTCTACATCTGTAAGTCACAGTCTGATTTGTGATATTATATCTGAGTTACAGAGCCGAACTGCATGCTTTTAATAAAAACAAAAACTGTCGAGTGAAAGACTGTGTGATAAAAACAGCATCTGTGGCTTCAGTGAAAACGACCGGCTCGGCAGAAACTCCACCAACAAGGAAGCCGAAAGGCTATTTCTGTTAATGCTGTAACACCATTTGTCACACAGTCCTGACGCTGAGTCACAGAATCCAGCGCAAGGAGGAAAGTGTGAGGATAAATATGCAAATAAAATAAAGAGTAACAGTATACTGTATTTAATTAAATTTTACTATTTATTTTATTTGCATATTTATTTATACATATATATTTATATATAAATATGCAAATAAAATAAAGAATATTAATAAATATGTGAATAAATAAATAGTAAAAAATTATAAAATACAGTAAAAAATATATAGAGTATAAATATGCAAATAAAATAAGTACAGGTATAGGCATAAAAATAAATAAAATACTGTATAAACAAAAAAATTGTATAAACAACTTAAATACAATATAAATAAATAAAGGAAAGAATAAATAAAATGAATGGTATGAATAAAAAAAATACAGTATAAATAAATAAACAGTATAAATAAATACGCAAATAAATGAAATTGTAAATAAATGAAATACAGAATACATAATATGCAAATAAAACATAGTATAAATAAATCAAATAAAGACTATAAATTAATAAATAAATATGCAAATAAAATAAATAGTATAAACAACTTAAATACAATATAAAGAAAGAAAGAAAATAATAAATAAAATGAATAGTATGAATAAATAAAATACAGTATAAATAAGTATGCAAATAAAGTAAAGATGTAAATAAACAAATACAGTAACTTATTTGTCATTGGGATAAAAAATATGTTAAATAATTTAAAATAAGTTATTGTCACAATCCCAGTGTTGAGCTTGTTTTGTAGAGACTTTTATGTTGAAGTTTATGTTCCTGTTGTTTCTGTGTCCTCTTCCTGTGGCCATGTTTGTAGTTTTGTAGTTTTCCCTGTTGATTAGTCTTTCCTGGTACTTCATCATCATTTACTTTCAACATTAATGCAACATAGATCTTGTGTATAACCTCATCTGTTCGGGTATAACCTCATCTGTTCGTTGTCCTCTGTGTCTGCAGATGTACAATATGCCACCGTCAACTCTCAGCACAAGAGGAAGAGGAAGGAGGAAGAGCTTCATTATGGAGAAGTGACGTTCACCAGCTCCAGCGCTCAGTGGCCGCGTCAGACGCAGGACGAGTGTGTGTATTCTCTGGTTCAGACACGCTAGTGTGAATCAAACACAAACCCACAGACTGGGAGTCTGAACACACAACGGCCCCGTCATGAGCCGACTGATGCAATGCTCCGGTTATTGAGTGTCTGATGCATCCAGAACACAAACATAACTGGACAAACCCTGACTGATGTGAACAAATAAAGTTGTAACAATTCCAATCTGTCCAATCAGGAACTAGTTACAAATCCTCTGATTCCCTTTGCACATGCTCAGTTTAGTCCTCTCTCCACATGTGATCAAGTAAAGCAAACACAGCAGATGTTAGAGTTCTGCTTTATAGTTAAACTCATCAAATTTAAATTATGTTTATTGTGTGTCTGTGTAGATATTTTCATGCAAGTTTTTAGTGCTAAATGTTCAAGTTAATTTAATGTTCAAGACAGTGTTCAATTTCAATTTATTATGGTCAATTACTATGACTGAGAGTAACAAACTTACACACACACACACACACACACACACACACACAAACACACACACACACACACACACACACACACACACACACACACACACACACACACACACACAAACACACACACACACACACACACACACACACACACACACACACACACACACACACACACACACACACTTATGGCCAATACAATGACTGACAGTAACAAACATGCTTACACATAAACAATATTTATGTTCAAGTTAAATTTATAATGGTCAATAACTATGACTGAGAGTGACACACACACACACACACACACACACACACATCAGTTATACTGAAAAGTCAGTGTTGAATAAAAAGCTTTCAAAATCTTTTTTTTTTTTTTTTCGTAATCCTTATTTCATAATGTTACATCTCACCCAGGGTGTGTTACAACTAACCCAGACTATGGGCTGAACTGTAACATTTCCCTCCTTGTGTTTGAAACTAAACCATGCATTTTCTGTTTGTGTTGCAAAGATAATAGCTGTGTCATTTGATAGCAGACACTTGTAACTTGTTTGAATCACATTTTGAACACACTGGCTTAAAGGGGTGGTTGATTATGATTTGACTTTTCTAACTTTAGTTAGTGTGTAATGTTGCTGTTTGATCATAAACAACATCTGCAAAGTTACAACGCTCAAAGTTCAAAGCAAAGGGAGATATTTGCTTTTACAGAAATCGCTTTTTAAGGACTACAACAAACGGCTGGTAGAGACTACACCACATTCCTCCCGGGTTAGTGACATCACCAACCCTAGAATTTACATAAACCCCGCCATCGGAACACGATTTATAGATTATCAAGACAGAATATGCTAATCAATGACTAGAAGATAACTACACATCAGCTTCATAAATTCATCATCCATTCAGAAATGTCCTGTTGCTTCTACATGTTGTCACTTCTTCTTGAGTCTCTCCATCATTGTCTGACTCCGGTTTGAACATAAAAGGCTAAAAGTTTTTTGAAATTTTCAGGACACAAGCTCTTGAAGCTCCGCCCTCTGTGCCGGGAGCAGCAGCTTATTTGCATTTAAAGGGACACACACAAAACGGTGCGTGTTTGCTCACCCTCAAAAATTTACAATTTTAACATGCTATATCCTCCTGAGACCCAGAAAAAAAAAGTTTTTTGGATTTAGTTTTTTTCCATGTCATCACACTGTTTAGAGCACAATAAACAAATGGTAATATTTTATTCATACGTTATGCTATGTCCTCTGTAGTGGACGCCAGGACTAAGTTGTTTAAAAAATACAATGACAAGAAATTATATGTATAGGCAAAAACAATGGGATTTTTTTTTCAATCACCAATAAATTTTGGGGTTTCAGGATTTTTTCAACCAAAAGTTGTATAAAGATTATTCTCACCTATGTTATGAAAGAAATAACGGAATAAATTGATACACAATTTTACTTTATGCAATATGTGGGTAAAATGGCCGTAATTAATATTCCCATTCAATGCAATGTATCTATACACTGTATCTAATGTGCACATTCATGTGTTCTTGCTATGTCAGTTACTTGCTATAAAAGTTTCAGTCTGGATTCAGACCGCATCATAGCACTGAAACTGCGCTCGTTAAAATCACAAATGATTTACTTTTAGCTTCTGACCAAGGCTGTATCTCAATACTAGTTTTACTTGATCTTAGTGCTGCGTTCGATACTATAGATCATACATTACTCTTAGATCGACTACAAAATTATACTGGTGTTCAAGGACAAGCACTAAGCTGGTTCAAATCATACCTATCTGATCGCTACCATTTTGTCTATTTAAATGGAGAAAAATCGATCATAACTCCAGTAAACTATGGAGTGCCGCAGGGATCTGTATTAGGCCCTCTGTTATTTTCAATATATATGATGCCACTTGGAAATATTATAAGGAAACATGGAATTAGTTTCCATTGTTATGCTGATGACACTCAAATATATATTTCATCACGGCCGGATGAAAACGCAAAATTTTCCAAATTGACAGAGTGTGTTAAAGATATAAAAGATTGGATGACCCGTAATTTTCTTTTATTAAATCCAGACAAGACAGAGGTAATACTTATCGGTTCAAAAAACCGCCCACAAAACCTCGCACAATACAACTTTAACATCATAGGATGTCCTGTTACTTTATCCTCTACAGTAAAAGACCTGGGTGTTATACTCGATTGCAACCTGTCTTTTGAAAATCATATTTCATATGTTACAAAAACAGCATTTTTCCACCTTAGAAACATTGCTAAGCTACGTAATATGCTATCAGTTTCTGATGCAGAAAAGTTAGTTCATGCATTCATGACCTCGAGACTGGATTACTGTAATGCTTTATTAGCTGGTTGTCCTGCATCCTCAATAAACAAGCTACAGTTAGTCCAAAATGCCGCCGCTAGAGTTCTTACTAGATCAAGAAAATATGATCATATAACACCGATTTTATCATCACTGCATTGGTTACCTATAAAGTTCCGTATTAATTACAAGGTATTGCTACTGACTTATAAAGCCCTAAACGGCTTAGCTCCAGTCTATTTAACGGATCTTTTATCACCCTATAATCCATCGCGCTCTTTAAGATCACTAAATTCAAGGCTTTTGGTCATACCTAGGATATCCAGAACCACCAAAGGAGGGAGAGCATTCTCACATTTGGCTCCAAAACTCTGGAATAGTCTTCCTGATACTGTTCGTTGCTCAGACTCGCTCTCCCAGTTTAAAACTAGATTAAAGTCGCATCTCTTCAGCCAGGCATTCATATAATCCTACAGTTCAAACTACAATCCGGCTTCTAGCTCATAAATGCCAGAGGAGAACTGGCCCCAGACTGAGCCTGGGTTCTCCCAAGGTTTTTTTTTTCTCCATTAGGTCACCTGATGGAGTTTTAGGACACCATTAGGTCACTTGATGAAGTTTTTCGGTTCCTTGCCACTGTTGCCTTTGGCTTGCTCAGTTGGGGATATTTTGGGGATATTTAATTTAATTTTATCAATCAATAAATTCCTCTTGAAACAAACTTTGTTGTATTATTTTAATTTAATACTGTGAAGCTGCTTTGATACAATCTGTATTGTGAAAAGCGCTATACAAATAAACTTGACTTGACTTGACTTGACTTGACTTCTTGGAGCAACATTTAATGAAAAAAGAAGTGTAATAATTGGAGTAATAATTGGCAACATTTTAATAATAATATCTAATATTTCATAGGAATATTGATGTATAATTTATTTCCATATTCACTTGTTGTGTCTCCCAGAATGCCTGATAAACATGCTGTAAGTCCTGATGTCTCTACAGAGGACACGTATGAAATCAAGGCCCTGTTCTGTAACAGAAAGTATTTTTTTTATTTGAAACCCCATAACATTTTCCTGAGATGTTGTTTCATGAAATACAATTTGAAAAGTAGTCCAATTTAAATTATAATTACAATATATTATCATATTTCCATAAGAATGCTACATTTGATCACTAAATTAATGTCAGACATTTTTAAAGACCAATGATAAGTTGTTTTCATGGTGAAACCTCCAAACATTTGGTATCTCTGAAAAGCCCTGAATGTGCTCTTTACAGGACACCCAGGTTGTGTCATGTGACATGTATGATGTCAGAGAAATTCACTAAAATATAATGTCCACTACAGTGGACAAAAGTCTATTCTTGGGTCCCAGGAGGATATAAAAATATCTGTGGGGTATTTTGAGCTAAAATTTCACACACACACTCTGGGGACATCAGAGACTTATTTTACATCTTGTGAAAAGGGCATTATACCACCCCTTTAAAAGTACTCCAAGATATAGACGGAACTTAAAAAATGTTACAACCATCCACCGGTCTCCCCTAATCGTTTGTTCTTCATTGTTTTTCTTTGTCAAACAATGCAAGTAAAATACACCTGGTTTTCCTGCACGCTTGTTCTGTCTTTTCCTTCACAAAACATTACAAGAACCAAATAATGGATCCAGTGTTGGTTTTGAAGCGCTGTGTGATTCATATGTTTGGTTGAGAGAAACTGAGGATTTACTGAGCGCTGAAGCAGAAGATCACGAGTTGTGTTTTAGTGTTTGATTGACTGACTTGTTACCAACAGTGCACAAGAAACATGTACACGTCAGTTGAAAGGAAATGTTGCAAATGTAACAACTTACAAATTTAAACTTTGACATCATGTTCCTCAATTGTGTCTCCATTGAGTGAAATGCTTTACTAAGTAAATTTGATTTATATTTAGCACTTTTAAACATAGCAGAACTATCCAAAATGATGAACAAAGTAAAGAAAGAATCTAATTAAACAGAAAACAACCAAACAGAACAGACAGAAAACAGAAGCAAGATAATATTAAAATGCCAGGGAATAAGCTATCTCCCTTAGTTTTTAGATGGGAGCGAGGGATAGATAAAAGAGCCCTGTCTGAAGATCTTCAAGATCTAGTGGATGACAAGAGGAGTAAGAAGAGCTCTATGATGGAGCTTGATCATTAAGAGCTTTAAACACAAACAACAGAATTTTAAACAGAATTCTAAAATGGATCGTAAGCCCATGAAGCGAAGCTAAAATTGGGGTGACATGATCGTATTTCTTTGTCCCGGTCAGTAGCCTTGCAGCTGCACTGAACACCATCTGGAGGCGTGTAAGCAATGAATTACAGTAGTCCAAGCGTGAGGTAATAAAAGCATGAATAACCTTCTCCAAGTCTTGGAATGACAAAAAATATTTAAGTTTGGAAATTAACCGCAATTGATAAAAACTATTCTTTACAACATAATTAACTTCTTTGGATAAACATAATTCTGAATCAAGAATGACACCAAGGTTCCTGACCTGCGAGGAAACTGAGGGGAAATGGTTACCCAGCTCCTTAATGAGACTATTCCTCAGTTTTGGAGGGCCAAAGACAATAATTTCTGATTTGTCCTCCAATTAAGTTGGAGAAAGTTAATTGATAACCATTCCTTAATGTCCCGGATGCAATCCATCAAGGTCTGAATGGAAACGCCAGCTTTCAATGGCAGATACAGCTGTGTATCATCGGCATAAAAATGGAATAAAACATTGTGCTTCTTAATAATATCCCCCAGCGGACGCAAGTTAAAAGTATAAGTTATACTTTTAAGTTATAAGTTTAAAAGAAGCGGACCTAGAATAGAGCCCTGAGGTACTCCACTAATAATAGGAGCAGAAGATGAAGAGAACTTGCCTATCTCCACAGAAAAACACCTGTCTCTTCAAACTTTGGTAAAAGTTGTTAGAAGACGTGCAAATCGTGACAGATGTTTTCTTTAGTAGACGGTTTGTTCATCTACTCATCATCAAAGACATTGTACTTGCGGTCGATGCTCAGTGATGCTCATTTTGAGTCCTGCTGTTAAGCAACATAATGTTAATAATGTTACATAATGTCTACATGAAAATGTCAAATTGCAGAAGCATTAGTCACAGAAAGCCCACAGCAGGACAGAAAAGAAACATGTTATATTTTGTGTCCTTGTGCAAGACCTTCAACCAAGTTTTCCTGTAAATGATGTGAACTTCCTTTTCTGTCAGAAAGTGCGCTGTAGTCTTTATATACGGTGAGCACAGACGAGTGTCAGCGGCTCTTCTAGCGATCGTGTGACTGAAGAAACATCTTCTCTCTTCTGCTGGATTACTGGCTCTTCTGGACTCTAGAAATGATGCTCATCTTTGGACTGATGCTGATGCTGAAAACTGCTGCATGTGAGTCGACTTTCAGCTCAAACTCTCTGATGATGAAGCTCTGATATGAAAACACTGTAATATTACTTTAAGAGTTTTTCCATAAACTACAGGATCTAGTAATTGAGTCTGTTTTAAGTGTTTAAAGCCTGGTTTCACAGACAGGGCTTAGATTAAGCCAGGATTAGGCCTTAGTTCAGATAGGGCATTTAAGTAACTTTTATAAATGTGCCTTAGAAAAAAAAAAAAAAAACCTTACTGGTGTGCATCTCCAGAACAATGGCACTGACATATTTAAGACATTTTAGAGCAAGTTGCTCTCAGTTAAAACAGCTCAAACATGCATTCAGTTTTCTGCTGCTTCCTCTCTCTCTCTCTCTCTCTCTCTCTCTCTCTCTCTCTCTCTCTCTCTCTACTCTGTTATTCTCTCTTTCTCCAATGTTCTTAGAGTATCTTAGTGTACTCCTCAAAGTTACAATATTAGTTTTTAGAAAATATACACACTTAAAACCTCATGGAAAACTGATCAAAAATGTATCTCAAGGATCCTATAAAATTCTACGAATGTTTGTGTAATATTATAATTTATGATAATGTGTGTGTGTGTGTGTGTGTGTGTGTGTGTGTGTGTCTGTGTGTGTGTGTGTGTGTGTGTGTGTGTGTGTGTTTTGTTCTTCAGGTGTGGAGCGATTCTGCAGTTTTCGTCAGTCTGGTCCCTGTTACGCTGTTCTCGGAGACAAACTCAGTCTGATGGTGGAGGACACTAGTAAACATCACCTGAAGATACAAAAGACAATAAGCAGCACACGAGATGGTCCAGTTTGTGTTATAAAGTATGACATGATAAGAAAGGCTGAATGTGATCTCTTTAATAACAGACATGATGAAGTGTCAGTCAATAATGGGATTCTGATAATAAACACTGTGATCAGAGCAGATTCAGGGAATTACAGTTTAGAACTCAATCACTCAGACGGCTCAGTGACATCTACAGATCTTCAAGTGATTGTTGAAGGTACAGTAACTCTCTCATCAGACTCATTACAATCTCATGTTCTCAAAGATCTCGATTCTCTGTGAAGGTTTTTATTCCTGTAACACACAGTAAACACACTACATACTACAGTAATAGTGAGAGTAGTGTGGAAGTATGGCATTCTGCTGTAATCTACAAATCAGTGTTATTTTAGTTTTTTTTTTAATATATAGTTTACAGATTTACTATTTTGTATTAGCTTATAATAATAATTAATCATTTTAGTGCTTCAGCTTAAACTTATTTCAGTGCCAATGCAACATTTCTAATTTTCTTTTAGTTTAAGTTTTTCAACTAATATTTATATTTTAGTTTAGAGTTTCATTTCAATAAACCCCTTACAAACGTGCAGTGAATGTTGAACAACAATAATCTAGGGCCGCCGGCGATCTCTGACCCGACGAGTGACCTCTGACCCGGCGCATGACAAGTGACCTCTGACCTGACGAGTGACCTCTGACCTGACGAGTGACGATGTAGGAGTAACGTAAGCTCAGCTGAGAGTAGATGTTCTCGTGGTTCAAACAACAAACTCAAGCTCCTCCCACATTTCTATTTAAAAATTCTTGCTTTAGACTTCTAATTCATCGGGTCAGAGGTCACTCTTCCGCTAGGACTAGAGGCTATGGAAGCCCGTGATTATCGTGTATAAAGTCATAAATATGGATATTTTTCTTATAAAAACGCATGGCGTTTAAAATTACTTATGATGGATGGAGGCACTTTTTTGGCCTTCAAAATCTCAGGTACCATTCACTGCCATTATAGAGCTGGGAAGAGCCAGGAATTATTTTTATATAACTCCAATTTTGAGTGAACTAACTCCTTAACAGGCTGACTGATATGTTCACTGATTGATTGATTGATTGATTGATTGATTGATTGATTGATTGATTGACAGATCGATGTGTCTGTGTTGTGTCCAGACTGTGTGTTGTGTTCAGCATCTGTAGTGCATGTGCTGGTCTGGTGTTTTCAGATGATGGTTCTGTTGGGGCTGTTAGGAGGTTTTCACATCTACATGAGACTCACGTCAGGTCAGACACATTTATCATCATCACTATGGATTTGACATGCAAATACTAAGAGTGTGAATATGATGAGAATCTGATGTTTTTAGGAAAGAAACAGGAAGATCAAAACGTGTGAATGAGAACATTTAGAGAAGGACATGAAGACACAGCAGAAGATTGAAGATCTCAGCAGCAGATCTCGTCACATCTATGAGAAATCATTTTACACATCTGGAGTCATGTGGTCTTTTACTGTAGTCTGTTGGCTTTGGCTGAGTCAATATACAGCGTCTGTTTAGATGTTTTAGCTGTTCCTAAAGATTACTTTAATAACATGTTTAGCCACATGCATTTTTCTTCACAAGATCTTTGTCATTATAGAATATTGCTAAACACATCGTTCTTTAAAGATTGTAAATAATCTGTGTTGAATTTAAGATGAACTTTGATATTGAGTTAAATGAAAATAAAATGCTTTGAAATTAAACTATTTCCAGTCAAACACCACATGTTTTTATTTATTAAAAGGGACAAATCATGAAAATCTGACCGGGTCCCGGTGCTTCTACCAACCCAGAAAACGTGAAAAGTGAAACCCAGTAACTGTGTTCTGGTGAGCCTTTCTCTGCAAGCATGTAAAAAAAATGATCTGATGAGACTTCACTCCCCTTCTGACATATGAAGAGGATCTTATTATAATATTACCGGTCCTTAATCTGCACGTTAACACCCACGGCGCCGCCATTTTGTTTTGCAAACGACAACAGAGACCAGTTCTAACGCAATGGCAGAAGGTCCAGCAAAGCATGAAACTGTTCTGTGGTTGAGCACAGACGAGCACTGAACACTACTGACCAGAACATGTCACCGCTGTCTTATAAACACCTCAGGAACTGTGGACACTTGTGGAGAAGTTAAACATGATGATGAGATGATCAATGTAACTCCACAACAACTACAGAAATGTCTCCACTAACATTCAGAAACCTTGTTGTTAAACTTATTGCAATTTATGCAAGTTTGTCAATGTGATTCAGCAGGTCTTTCCCCGTCCACACTTAAGGTCTACGTGGCGGCCATAGCTGCCTTCCACACACCGTTAAGCGAGGGACCATTGGTGAGACACCAGTAAGTTCATTACTCTAAAGGTGGCTTTTTTGCTGTTTGTAGTTCGCTCCTGAGAGAGCTAAAGCCTTTCTCCACCCTAGACTCATGTGTCACGGTCTATTGTCCTCCAGGCCTTCCATCCTCCACCACATGTGTCAGCAGATCTACTGAAGATCAAGCGTAGCGTCAGTTCTGGCAGGTCACGTTAGTCAAGCTCTCATCAGTGACTCTCAGCTGATCTACATCTGCCTATAGGAATACGACGCATGTCACTGTATTCCTATATAAGCTCCTTCAGTATTATCAGCAGCTATCGCGTTTCTCAGGAGCTGATTACCCTCCTCCCTCCCCAGCTCCACTCGTCAGTCAGGATTTGGCATTCTGATTCCCCCTGAATCATACTAAAATTCTCTAATTATGTTGTACATTAAAATTAATGAATGATATCTGCAATACATTCATGTTGGTTCTGTTCTGTTTACCCTAAGAGGGGTTATTGCTGCTCTCCTGCTCTTATCCATGCTAGGCCTCATGGATGCGCAGGGAGTTCTTGCCCAGAACTGAACCATACCGCTAATCCAAACTGTATTCTAACTGTCAATCGTACTTGACGATAGTGGTCCTGACAGAACTACACCTTGTGTGCCTCTATGCATAGGTCCTCCTCATAAAGGAAGTCTGACCAGCTGTTAGTGAGCTTTGGGTCTCCCAAGAGAAGCGTCAAAGCAGACCATCAGCAAATGGATTGTCGAGGCGATCTCTACCGCGTATGAGGTGCACGTTACGCCTTCGCCTCTGCTGGTCACGGCACACCCTACGAGGAGCGTTGCATCCTAGAAAGCTCTATTGTCTGGACCTTTCTTCCACACCGGGCTCTCAAGTACTCTTGTCCTGAGTTGTGACCAGACCGGTTTCACACCAGGGAACATGTGAAAAGGTCAATTTTCCATTGTTGATTCAAACTTGGGTAAAAGTTGTTCAGTTTTGTCTCCATTGAGTGAAATGCTTTAGATATCCTAGACAAACTTCTGATGATACATTTTCAATTGGTAGTGAAAATAACAGGGAACGTTGATTCAAACTTTGGTAAAAGTTGTTAGACGACGTGCAAATCGTGACAGATGTTTTCTTTATTAGACGGTTTGTTCATCTACTCATCATCAAAGACATTTTACTTGCGGTCGATGCTCAGTGATGCTCATTTTGAGTCCTGCAGTTATAAAAGCAACAAATGGGTGATGAATTAACATACAGAATGTCTTCATGAAAATGTAAAATTGCAGAAGCATTAGTCATAGAAAGCCCACAGCAGGACAGAAAAGACATGTGTTAGTTATTTTTGTACCTTGTGCTTGTACTTTTCCTGTCAATGATGTGAACTTCCTTTTCTCTCAGAAAGTGCGCAGTAGTCTTTATATACGGTGAGCACAGACGAGTGTCAGCGGCTCTTCTAGCGATCGTGTGACTGAAGAAACATCTTCTCTCTTTTGCTGGATTACTGGCTCTTCTGGACTCTAGAAATGATGCTCATCTTTGGACTGATGCTGATGCTGAAAACTGCTGCATGTGAGTCGACTTTCAGCTCAAACTCTCTGATGATGAAGCTCTGACATGAAAACACTGTAATATTACTTTAAGAGTTTTTTCCATAAACTGCAGGATCTAGTAATTGAGTCTGTTTTAAGTGTTTAAGCCAGGATTAGGCCTTAGTTCAGATAGGGCATTTAAGGCAAGGCAAGGCAAGGCAAGGCAAGGCAAGTTTATTTATATAGCACATGTCATACACAATGGCAATTCAAAGTGCTTTACATAGAAGAAATTAAAATAATAAAAAGAAATAAGAATAATTAAAACAGTTTAGAAAAATAAAATGAAATACAGTACAGTACAGTCGGACGAACAGCGGCACAGTGCTCATTCAGTAAATGCACAGCTAAACAGAAGTGTTTTGAGTCTGGATTTGAATGTGACCACTGTAGGAGCACATCTGATCTCTTCTGGAAGCTGGTTCCAGCTGCGGCTGGCATAATAGCTAAAAGCAGACTCACCATGTTTAGAGTGAACCCTTGGTATTTCTAGCTGATATGATCCTAATGATCTGAGTGATCTGTTGGGTTTATATTCAGTGAGCATATCTGCAATGTATTGAGGTCCTAGGCCATTGAATGATTTATATACCAGTAATAATTCTTTAAAATCAATCCTAAATCTAACTGGGAGCCAGTGTAAAGACCTGAGGACTGGTGTGATATGTTCATATTTCCTGGTTCTGCTCAGAATCCTGGCGGCAGCGTTCTGTATGAGCTGCAACTGTCTTATGGTCTTTTTGGAAAGGCCAGTGAGGAGTCCATTACAATAATCCACCCTGCTGGTGATGAAAGCATGCACAAGTTTCTCTAAGTCTTGTCTGGAAACAAAGCATCTAATTCTTGCAATATTTTTCAGATGATAGTATGCTGATTTAGTTATTGCTTTGACATGACTACTGAAACTAAGGTCTGACTCTAGTGTCACACCAAGATTCCTGACTTGATGTTTAGTTGTTTGACCCCTAGAGTGAAGGTATGCATTCACCTTGAGAACTTCATCTTTGTTTCCAAATGCAATGACTTCAGTTTTATCTTTGTTTAACTGAAGAAAGTTTTGGCACATCCAACTGTTGACTTCATCAATGCATTGGCACAGGGAGTCAATTGGGCTGTAATCGTTAGGCGATAGGGCTAAGTACAGCTGTGTGTCGTCTGCATAGCTGTGGTAAGCAATTTGGTTGTTTCTCATTATTTGGCTCATTGGGAGCATATACAGGTTGAACAGGAGTGGCGCAAGAATTGAGCCTTGAGGGACTACGCATGTCATGGATGTCCACTCAGACTTATGGTCTCCTATACTCATTTAAGTTATTTAAGTAACTTTTATAAACTTGCCTTTGAAAAAAAAAAACTGCAGATGATGTGAGAGATGCACACCAAAAGATCCACCACAGATCCGAAAACTGGTGTGCATCTCCAGACAGAACAATGGCACTGACATATTTAAGACATTTTAGTGCAAAGTTGCTCTCAGTTAAAACAGATCAAACATGCATTTGGTTTTCTGCTGCTTCTCTCTCTCTCTCTCTCTCTCTCTCTCTCTCTACTCTGTTATTCTCTCTTTCACCAATGGGCCTCTTTCACCAACCGTACTTATGAAGAAATGTGTTCTTAAACCCCACTTAAGCATGAAGATTCTGACATTCACTAATGTTTTCTTATCTTGGATTTGTTCTTAGCTAAGAGCAAAGTCTACGCACACTCAAGAACACTCTTACGCACATTTGAGTGATGAAAACCAAATAATTGGTTACTGCATTTTATTTAATTCTACAGTCGTTTACAATGATAGTATTTTACTTTAATGTATTTCTGATAATTTGTTGAAAAAAAAAATACTACAATTTACATCAGCAATTAAGCTGATTAAATCAAATATTATGTATATTAGTTTGGTGACTGAACGTCTTTTGGACATTCTCCATCTTTTCTTGCACATGGCCCTGAAGTGTCATGTCCTTATATGGGAATTTGCGGGAGTTTTCTTATGCTAATTAGGAACAACTGGCACGCGCTTTCAATTACGAAGACGTGGGATTCATCAATCCTAAGAACACAAGTGCGAACAATTCTGTTGTTTAAGAACATGTCATGAATCCGACGTAGAGTTTTCTTTGGAAGTTTATTAAGTACAAAGTTAAGAAAATTCTTAGGAAGATATTGGTGAATGAGGCCCAATGTTCTTAGAGTATCTTAGTGTACTCTGTAGCTTTCCTGTAGCTCAGTGGTAAGAGCATTGCGTTAACAATGCAAGGTTGTGGGTTCGATCCCAGGGGATTACACGTATAAATGTATAGGATAATGCAATTGGATAAAAGCGTCTGCCAAATGAATAAATGTACTCCTTAAAGTTACAATATTAGCTTTTAGGAAAAATACACACTTAAATCCTCATGGAAAACTGATAAAAAATTGATCTCAAGGATCCTATAAAATTCTACAAATGTTTGTGTAATATTTTAATTTATTGTGTGTGTGTGTGTGTGTGTGTGTGTGTGTGTGTGTGTGTGTGTGTGTGTGTTTTGTTCTTCAGGTCTGGAGTTTAACTGCAGTTTTCGTCAGTCTGTTTCCTGTTACGTTGCTCTCGGAGACAAACTCAGTGTGATGATGGTGGACACTAGAGAATATGACCTGAAGATACGAAAGATAAACTACAACACACCAGAGGATCCATATTGCAATATAAAGAATGACAGGATAAGAAAGGATCAATGTGATCTCTTTAATAACAGACATGATGAAGTGTCAGTCAATAATGGGATTCTGATAATAAACACTGTGATCAGAGCAGATTCAGGGACTTACAGTTTACAAGCCTTTGACTCACACGGCACAGAAATATTTAAAGGAGATCTACAAGTGATTATTGAAGGTACAGTAACTCTCTCATCAGACTCATTACAATCTCATGTTCTCAAAGATCTCGATTCTCTGTGAAGGTTTTTATTCCTGTAACACACAGTAAACACACTACATACTCCAGTAATAGTGAGAGTAGTGTGGAAGTATGGCATTCTGCTGTAATCTACAAATCAGTGTTATTTTATTTTAATTCTAGATTTATAGTTCAACCTCAAGCCATCCTATGTGTATATGACTTTCTTCTTTCAGCCAAACACAATCAGAGTTATATAAAAAAATATCATGGCTCTTCCAAGCTTTATAATGGGAGTGAATGGTACCTGAGTTTTTGAAGCCCAAAAAACCCTCCATCCATCATAACAGTGATCCATACGTCTCCAGGGGTTAATAAAGGCCTTCTGAAGCAAAGCCATGCGTTTTTATAAGAATTTTTTTTTAACTTTATAAACTACAATCACTGGCTTCCAGTAATGGCCATACGCAAGTCTAGTTACTGCAGAAGAGTGACCTCTGACCCGACGAGTGACCTCTGACCCGACGCATGACGCATGACGAGTGACCTCTGACCCGACGCATGACGCATGACGAGTGACCTCTGACCCGACGCATGACGAGTGACCCGACGCATGACGAGTGACCTCTGACCCGACGCATGACGAGTGACCTCTGACCCGACATGATGTAGGAGTAACGTAAGCTTAGGTTAGAGTAGACGGTCTCGCGGTTCCAACAACAAAATCAAGCTCCTCCCATATTGCTCACGCGTCGGGTCAGAGGTCACTCTTCCGCCACATTTTTGGGTGAACCAACCCTTTAAAGTCTGCGTGAACCGGAAGTTGCAAATGACTTTTCTCCAGTGTTGTGACGTATTTCCAAGTGAAAGGGAATATTGAACAGAGGGCAGGGTTTTACTCTAGCGCTCCTCCTCTCCATCTCTCACTCATAGCAGACTAACGGTTTGAGGCGAGTGGTTAAGCGTTTCCCAACCCAAGCCGTCAAACCTACATCATCAGGGAAGGAACGCCATTCCAGACCGGAAGTAACTTTTCAGACTTTGAAACTTTTTCAGACTTTTACCACGGCAAACTATTTTTTTCTGTGTATTAACTTGCACGGATTAATTGTTCACCACAAGACTAGTAATATGCGCTAACAAAGTAAATAGGGTCAATTTTGATTTCATGTCGACTTTAAAGGTACAATATGTAAGAATTTTCTATCAAAAAATACAAAAGCCACTTGCACAGTGTTATATATTTCATACTTACATTACCCAAAATCTTTCCAAGAATTTGTAAATTCAGAGAAATTCACAATTTTTAAAAGTGCTCGTTATCCGCGTTATCCCTGGTTTTGGCTAGTATTCCCATAGTAACCATGGCGACAGACGTGGACAACTGCGTAACGTCTAGCGGCGCACTCACGCTGTTGTTGTTTCGTTTAAACATTATGGATCATGGCAAGCAGACTTTGGGACAAAAGGAGAACTAAAACGAGGATCAATATCAGCGTGGCGTTTTCTAGATGCCGAGAGCTAGCGTCCGCGGCTAACTTCCACTTGACAGAGACACTCTTGCATGTGCTTTATTAGACAGGTGAGCAAATGTACATAAAACTAATCAATGTTATACAGCTCAACATGATGAAATGTTAGAATATGATCAGTATGTTATTCTAATGTTGATCTCGCTCACTGCTAGTCTCATACACACAAACTAACACACAGAATAACATTATAACTTTAACACACTCAAATGCAGTTTAGTGTGATAGTGTAGAGCGAGTGAAGCAGCGCTGCGTCCCCTCACAAGTTTCATTCGTCTAATAAACTGCCCTGTGTGAGTGTTATTCAGCACTAGCGGGGTACGTTAGTTCGGCAGAATGAAATGTCCTCATTCCTTTATATCCGCGGTACTCGCGTGTGGCGCTGAGATCTGTCTCTCACAGGGCCGGCGCGTGCACTTCTGCCGCTCTAGGCGAAAAACATTTGTGCCGCCCCTAGGGCTGGTCCGAATACCATTTTTTGAGCTTCAAAGCTGCGGTAGTAATGAACATCGAATATTCAAAGCTTCGAGAGGGTGCTGAACATATTCTTCTCTCTAATAAAGGCAGGAATCTCTATGTGTCTATAGACATAACCGATATAGATATGTCCGTTTGCATTTTGATTATTTCGAGAACCGTTCATCCAATCGACTTCACAAGGGAGTGCAGTGTAGCATTTGGTGGTGCAATATAGATGGACACGCGAGACACGACACGTTCAGAATTAATAAACTTTTAGTAAACTACAGAACACCGCGAGCGAGAAGCGGCGCACCTCAAGCGGGCAGGGCTTATATACTTGACGCACGCTGCACTAAAACGCACACACACACGTCTGTTAAATTAAGCAATACTTTAAGGTAGTCTATATTTTTCTGACTAACAAATTACTGACACAGTAAAGGGTAGATTTAAATTAAGAAAAACAAAATTTCAATAAAGAAAAACAAAATGTCAATAAAGAAAAAAACTAAATGTAAAATTTAAATAAAGAAAAAACGAAATTTAAATAAAGAAAAAAAACATTTAAATAAAGAAAAAACAAAATTTAAAATTTAAATAAAGAAAAAACGAAATTTAAATAAAGTAAAACGAAATTTAAATAAAGAAAAACGAAATTTACATAAAGAAAAACGAAATTAAGTTAAATTAAAATCGAGATTAATTTAGATTGATAATAATGGGTAAAAAGGCTAATAGCCTATATTTTGTTTCTATTGTTATATTTTCCACAATGTCAAAGCAACGCAGCTTAACCCAAAACACAAGCTCAGGCATGCACTTCTGTCCATACAAACTCCGCTGTTCTGCGCTCTAGCCAGAGAACACTCCCGTTGCAGGAACACTTTAGGCCAAGAGGAAACAAATATATACATATACTATATGCGTAGGTGGATGTGATCGGGGATTTTGGCTGTGTAACATTTAAAGCCACTTAAATGAACGAAATGACTCAAATAAAGATTCGTTCATTTTTATGAACGAGATCGAACAAGAGAGTCAGTAAAATTATCCGAACTTCCCATCACTCAGTCATGAGTCATGACTCGTGAGAGCAGGGGGCAGGGCGGCGCGGCGCGGGGCGGCGCAGGGCGGCGCAGCGGCAGCTCAGCAAATCATATAGCCTATTTTGTGAATTGTTCATTCCCGATTGGCACACATTTTGCCGCCCTTACAAAAGTGGCGCTCTAGGCAATTGCCTAGTTCGCCTATATGGACGCGCCGGCCCTGGTCTCTCATTAGCACTCGCGCCGCTTCATTCCACAGTCATGCTAAACACATCAGTGTATTCACTCATCCATAAACATTATAAGATCCATCGGCATGACGACAAGATCCATAATTCCGCTTATGCGTCATCAACCGACGCCTTTGTTATTGTAAGAGGTTAGCGACCCCTAGTGGCGATAAAAAATACATATTATGGCTTTAACAGGCTGATAGATAGATAGATAGATAGATAGATAGATAGATAGATAGATAGATAGATAGATAGAACTAACTCCTTAACAGGCTGACTGATATGTTCACTAATTGATTGATTGATTGATTGATTGACAGATTGATGTGTCTGTGTTGTGTTCAGAGAGTTCATCATCTGTAGTGCATGTGCTGGTCTGGTGTTTTCAGATGATGGTTCTGTTGGGTCTGTTAGGAGGTTTTCACATCTACATGAGACTCACGTCAGGTCAGACACATTTATCATCATCACTATGGGTTTGACATGCAAATATTAAGAGTGTGAATATGATGAGAATCTGATGTTTTTAGGAAAGAAACAGGAAGATCAAAACGTGTGAATGAGAAGATTTAGAGAAGGACATGAAGAAACAGCAGAAGATTGAAGATCTCAGCAGCAGATCTCGTCACATCTATGAGAAATCATTTTACACATCTGGAGTCATGTGGTCTTTTACTGTAGTCTGTTGGCTTTGGCTGAGTCAATATACAGCGTCTGTTTAGATGTTTTAGCTGTTCCTAAAGATTACTTTAATAACATGTTTTGCCACATGCATTTTTCTTCACAAGATCTTTGTCATTATAGAATATTGCTAAACACATCATTCTTTAAAGATTGTAAATAATCTGTGTTGAATTTAAGATGAACTTTGGTATTGAGTTAAATGAAAATAAAATTCTTTTAAATGAAACTATTTCCAGTCAAACGCCACATGTTTTTATTTATTAAAAGGGGAAATATCATGAAAATCTGACTTTTTCCGTGTTTAAGTGCTATAATCGGGTCCCGGTGCTTCTACCAACCCAGAAAACGTGAAAAGTGAAACCCAGTAACTTTGTTTTGGTGAGTCTTTCTCTGCAAGTATGTGAAAAAATAATCCAATGAGACTTCACTCTCCTTCTGACGTATGAAGAGGATCTTATTATAATATTACCGGCCCTTAATCTGCACGTTAACACCCACAGCGCTGACATTTTGTTTTCGCAAGCGACAACAGTGACCAGTTCTAACGCAATGGCAGAAGATCCAGCAAAGCATGAAACTGTTCTGTGGTTGAGCACTGACGAGCACTGAACACTACTGACCAGAACATGTCACCGCTGTCTTATAAACACCTCAGGAACTGTGGACACTAGTGGAAAAGTTCAACATGATGATGAGATGATCAATGTAACTCCACAACAACTACAGAAATGTCTCCACTAACATTCAGAAACCTTGTTGTTAAACTGTTGTTGTGAGTTGATTTTCCCCCGTGGGTTAAAGGTTTGACATATTGCATAAATTTGTTTAATTTATGCAAGTTTGTCAATGTGATTCAGCAGGTCTTTCCCCGTCCACACTTAAGGTCTACGTGACGGCCATAGCTGCCTTCCACACGCCGTTAAGCGAGGGACCATTGGCGAGACACCAGTAAGTTCATTACTCTAAAGGTGGCTTTTCTGCTGGCTATTACTGTTTGTAGTTCGCTCCTGAGAGAGCTAAAGCCTTTCTCCACCCTAGACTCATGTGTCACGGTCTATTGTCCTCCAGGCCTTCCATCCTCCACCACATGTGTCAGCAGATCTACTGAAGATCAAGCGTAGCGTCAGTTCTGGCAGGTCACGTTAGTCAAGCTCTCATCAGTGACTCTCAGCTGATCCACGTCTACATATAGGAATACAATGCATATCACTGTATTCATATATAAGGTCCTTTTTTTCTTTCTTTTTTTTTGCAAAAAATCATCCGACAAGAAAATGAAATCAAGTAGACAAATCAAAATAATTAGAATAACATAATAAAAATAATAAAAAGTACAAAAATAATAATAATTAACCATGATTACAGCCAAAGACTTTTTAACCATTGTCATTGTCCATTGCATATTTGAAAAGGAGTGGGAAGAAAAAAACAAAACGTATTTAATCCCTATCCACAAATCAAAACTTACAAATAATCGACCCGCGTTCCAAATATTCATACATCTACTTTGTTATACCCCAAAGCAATACAAAAAGTACATCAATTATGTAAACAAGGGAAAAAAAAGATATTTAAATAACTACTATGAAAGAATAAATTATAAATTTCAGCAGCTCAGAAAAAATTAAAATAAATGAAGTAACAACACAATGAAACTGAAGATAATTACTAGCCCTAAAAATACTCCTTGAAGACCATATCTTTATATCTGATTTTAAACTGATGTATGTTTGGACATTGCTTTAGTTCCTCGTTGAGACTGTTCCATAGCCTTACTCCAGAGCTTGAAATGCAAAAACTTTTCCTGGTTGTCCAAATCCTGTTAGTTTTGAAGTTATGTGTCCCCCTTAAATTATAACCTCCCTCTCTCGCCCTGAAAAATATTTGAATATTTCTCTGCAAATGATTATTTTTGGCTTTAAACATTATTTGGGATGATTGATACTTTTTTGGAGAACAGGTGCATGTAATGAACTTTTGTAGTTGTGTCCCCAAATCTCAGCACAGTAAATGAAATATGGTAAAACTAGTGAACAGTACAACATGAATGATTTTTGATCCAGAACCTGCTTTACTTTGTTTAATATTGCAATTGATCTTGATAGTTTGAATTGTACATGATTAATGTGTGATTTCCAACTGATTCTGTCATCTATAATTACCCCAAGAAATGTATTTTCATAAACTCTATCAATTATAACCCCATCTATTTGTGTGTTCACCTGAATATTCATATTGCAATTCCCAAACAACATTATTTTACTTTTATTTAAATGTAATGATAATTTATTTCTATCAAACCATATTTTTAATTTGTTCATTTCTTTAGTGACATCCATTACTAGATGCTGTAAGTTTTCACCTGAACAAAATATATTTGTATCATCTGCAAATAAAACCATCTTCAACAACTTAGATAGTGAACATATGTCATTAATATACAAAATAAACAGTTTTGGTCCCAACACTGATCCCTGGGGGACACCACAAGCAATGTCCAAACATACTGACCTGGAGCTTCCCAACTTCACAAACTGCTGTCTCTTACTTAAATAACTCCTCACCCAGTCTAATACTATCCCCCTGATACCGTACCTTTCCAGTTTATTTATAAGAATGTCATGGTTAATTGTATCAAAAGCTTTTTTAAGATCAACAAATACCCCATTACATAATTTTTATGATCTAAAGCACTTGTGATTTCCTCAATTGATTCTATTATTGCCATAGATGTATAGATCTATTTAATCTAAATCCATACTGACTGTCAGTGAGTAACTGAAGTTTATCCAAGAATGTATCTAATCTATTGTTAAAGGTTATTGGAAGTAAGGAGACAGGTCTGTAGTTTGTGAAGTGGTGTTTGCTCCCATTTTTATACAGAGGTATGACTTTGGCTGTTTTCATTTTGTTTGGAAATGAACCAGTTTGAAATTATAAATTACATATATATGTTAATGGTTTTGAGATCTCCTCAATGACTTTTCTCACTATAGTCATGTCAATGTCATTGTAATCGGTAGACATTTTGTTCTTGCATTTGCTCACAATTTCCAATATTTCATTCTCATCCACTGGCCTGAGAAACATTGAGCTTTGATTTCTCTCTATTAATTTATTACAATGATCTTCCGATGACCCAGGATCAGGGATTTTTCCGGCTAGGTCAGGTCCCACATTTACAAGAACTGATTAAAACTGTTGGCCACATCATCCATATTGCAATTTTCCTTATTTTTGTCAATAAAATACTTTGGATAGCCTATCTGTCTAATGCTATTCATTGTATCCCATATTCTTTTAATATTGTTTATATTATTATTTATTTTGTTCTTATAATACTCCTTCTTGCAGGCCCTTATAATTTAAGTTAATTTATTTTTATATTTTTTATATTTGTTTTCTTTCTCTATGGTTCCCCGACTTATGAATTCCCTATACAGTGTATTTTTCTCTTTACATGCGTTCTGTATTCCCTTTGTGATCCATGGGCAATTTGTATATCTTAATTTTCTGCTATATTCTTTTATTGGGCAATTTTTGTCATATACATACTTAAAAAGTTCTAAGAATATGTCATATGCATTGTTAATGTCTTTTTCCTGATATATTATATCCCAGTTCTGTGCCAGCAAATCTTTTTTCAGTTCTTTTTTCACCTCACTCTTCTAAATTCTGTTTGCTTGTCGGGCTTATTAATCCTATATTTGCAATCATAAACTGTAAAAACTGGCAGATGGTCACATATATCAATAATTAATAAACCATTCACTGTGTTGTTCTCAATATTATTAGTAAAAATATTGTCAATTAGGGTGGCACAATAAGATGTCATTCTACTTGGTCTGGTTATTATCGGAAATAGACTCATGCTATGCATTGTATTAATAAATTCATCAGTAATTTTATGTTTATTAGGATTCAACAGGTCAATATTGAAATCCCCACATATAAAAATGTTTTTTTTGTTTTAAACATACACTCCATCCAGTCCTTAAATTGTTCTATGTTCGAGCCTGGTGCTCTATACAACTTATGATGACATTTTTAGATTTTTCCACATATAATTCTATTGTAGTACATTCTAATAAGTTATCAACCACAGCTGTCATATTTTCCAGCACCTTAAAGTTCAGAGTTTTATCTACATATATTGCTACTCCTCCTCCACCCTTGTTTTGTCTATTGTTATATCTAAGTTCATAACCATCCAGCTCAAAGTCCATCCCTTTTTCAGAGTTGATCCATGTTTCAGATATAACTATAATTTTAAATGGTTCTGAAAATCTATGTAAATAATCCTTAATGTTATTAAAGTTGGCATACAGACTTCTGCTATTGAAGTGGATAATTGATAATTTACCATTTGATTCAATCATTTTGTTGTTCTGATCATCAGTGTAGTATCTGCAGTTATTATTGAGCGTGTAGAAGAAGTTATTGTCCAGGTCTATATCTTTTTCAAAATCTTGTGAGTTGTAGTCAATGTAATCAAATGTTTTCAGTTCCTGCTGGTCTTGATCATTGTTCATCATAGATCTTAGGTTATCGTCTTCAAATGTAAAAGAATGAGTTCTTTCCACGTGTGTCATATGATTGTGTGGAACTGTTTGTTACCTTGAGCTTGTTCATCACTGATACTTATCCAGTTCCTCCAAATTCCTGATGACAAGTACTTTGGCTTCCTCCGGTGATCCATTTAGTTTGATGAATATTTTACAGTTTGTAGTCCAAGTATTTAGAATTTTCCTCTGTTTCTTCAAGTAGCGTGCTTTTTTAGCTATGTCGGCGTTGTGTTTTGTGAGGTTCTCGTTGATGAAGACATTGGAGCCTTTTAGTTTTCTACCCTGTTTTAACAATGCGTTCTTATATTTTCGGTTAACAAACCTCATAATGACCGCTGATTTATCGCTTGCGTTTTTCCTTGGCAGAGGGTGGCAAGCCTCAATGGAGTTACAGTCCAACTGAATCCCTTTGTCCTGTAAGAAGGCAGCCACCTGTTGCTCCGTGGTGTTGGCCTCCATCTCTCCGGGTTCTCCCCCGTTGTCAGCGTCCATCCGCCCGAGCGTATGACCGGGGTTTAATATGGAGCTCGGTGACAATGACATCATTCATTCTTGAATACTGTTCCAAATCCGCCACTCTGTGATTCTCTTTTCTTTCTCGACATTCTGAGTCCGCAAAGCCTTCACCTCCTCGACCAGATCCAGGATACTTTTCTGCTGCAGCCTGACAGCAGAAATTTCCTCTGTTAGGAAGTCGAGCAATTTTTTTGATCTCATCAAATTCATCAGTCTGCTGGTTTTTCTTTGGTCCCATCGTGAACATTTAAAAGTCAATTTAAAGGATCAATTTGAAAGATTTACCACATGGTAAACGCTTGTCGCAGGCGTGTGTCCCATCAGCAGCTATCGCGTTTCTCAGGATCTAATTACCCTCCTCCTTCCCCAGCTCCACTCGTCAGTCAGGATGCGCAGGGAGTTCTTGCCCAGAACAGAACCATACCGCTAATCCAAACTGTATTCTAACTGTCAATCGTACTTGACGATAGTGGTCCTGACAGAACTACACCTTGTGTGCCTCTATGCATAGATCCTCCTCATGGAGGAAGTCTGACCAGCTGTTAGTGAGCTTTGTGTCTGCCAAGAGAAGCGTCAAAGCAGACCATCAGCAAATGGATTGTCGAGGCGATCTCTACAGCGTATGAGGTGCACGTTACGCCTTCGCCTCTGCTGGTCACGGCACACCCTACGAGGAGCGTTGCATCCTAGAAATCTCTATTGTCTGGACCTTTCTTCCACACCGGGCTCTCAAGTAGTCTTGTCCTGAGTCGTGATCAGACCGGTTTCACACCAGGGAATGTGTGAAAAGGTCAAGTTTCCATTGTTGATTCAAACTTGGGTAAAAGTTGTTCAGTTTTGTCTCCATTGAGTGAAATGCTTTAGATATCCTAGACAAACTTCTGATGATACATTTTCAATTGTTAGTGAAAATAACGGGGAATGCTGATTCAAACTTTGGTAAAAGTTGTTAAACGACGTGCAAATCGTGACAGATGTTTTCTTTATTAGACGGTTTGTTCATCTACTCATCATCAAATACATTATACTTGCGGTCGATGCTCAGTGATGCTCATTTTGAGTCCTGCAGTTATAAAAGCAACAAACGGGTGATGAAAACAGCTTATTACATAATGTCTTCCCGAAAATGTAAAATTGCAGAAGCATTGGTCATAGAAAGCCCACAGCAGGACAGAAAAGACATGTATGGTTTTTTTTGTACCTTGTGCTTGTACTTTTCCTGTCAATGATGTGAACTTCCTTTTCTGTCAGAAAGTGCGCAATAGTCTTTATATACGGTGAGCACAGACGAGTGTCAGCGGCTCTTCTAGCGATCGTGTGACTGAAGAAACATCTTCTCTCTTCTGCTGGATTACTGGCTCTTCTGGACTCTAGAAATGATGCTCATCTTTGGACTGATGCTGATGCTGAAAACTGCTGCATGTGAGTCGACTTTCAGCTCAAACTCTCTGATGATGAAGCTCTGACATGAAGACACTGTAATATTACTGTAAGAGTTTTTTCCATAAACTACAGGATCTAGTAATTGAGTCTGTTTTAAGTGTTTAAAGCCTGGTTTCACAGACAGGGTTTAGATTAAGCCAGGAATAGGCTTTAGTTCAGATAGGGCATTTAAGTAACTTTTATAAACGTGCCTTAGAAAAAAAACACATTACTGGTGTGCATCTCCAGACAGAACAATGACACTGACATATTTAAGACATTTTAGTGCAAGTTGCTCTCAGTTAAAACAGATCAAACATGCATTCAGTTTTCTGCTGCTTACCCTCTCTCTCTCTCTCTCTCTCTCTCTCTCCATAGCTGCCAACTTTTGAGTTTAGCTTGGAGTGAGAATTATGGGGTGGGGTAATAACTAAAACATTTAGTTATGTTTTATAAACATAACTAAACTGAATTTTATTAGGTTTAGTGACAACATGTTACAATGTTTACAATTTCTGGTAAGCTACGTTTTTTTATTTTTTATTGCTTGACACAAATTTCACGATTTCAATTCAATTAAATTCTTGTGAATTGATTTAATATTGACTCATTTGGATAAATATTAGGTACACAAGATAGGCATTCATTTTTCTCCAAAAAAAAAAAAAAAAAAAAAAAAAAAACTCACCTAATGCTGTAAACATACAGAGCAGTATTATTTAAGGTTAAAAATAACTCAAATTAAATATAATGCGTTTTTTATTATAATAACAACTTTAGTTAATGATATAGGTTACAATGTAATAAATATGTAATATAGTACACATATTTAGCTAAATACTCTCTATAGCTCTTTTTTCTAGCCAACTAACATGATATAGCCTAAATTAAATGGCTTTCCTGTGGTAAATGTGACATAATTGTTCTCCTGCTGTGTTACTGACCCCTTTGAAAAACACTGATTGATCGATATTATGTTTGAGGAATATACATTTCGGTTGTAGGCCTACTGTATCTTTCAACATTGTTCATTCGTGTTTATTTACTATTAGCTTGTAGAGATGATCGGTTCACGCGCACTAGGGATCTGTCACGTCACATTTACAAGCGCCAAAATGGTATTTATTGTTTGTTTTTCGTAATAAAATTGACAGAATCTGAGAGCTGAGATTTTTTTTTATATCATAAGTAACCTGCTCTATCTAATCTGTAGGTCTCCGTGTCCTCTTTGCTTCGCGATTTTTCTGTGCGTGAGAAAATGGATGTGTGGCGTGTGAAAACTGTCAATCGCGAGTCTGACGGTGAATGCCTGAGAGTTGGCACCTCTGTCTCTCTCTCTAGAACTTTCTCTCTCTGTTAGAACAAAACGTTCTTTCTCTGTTAGAACAAAACGTCTAAGTATCTGCTGCGGAGCTCGCATCAGTGCGGGCTAGGCAAAAGTGCGCATCGAGGGCGCAAATCGACCGCATAGTGAGCACCCTTCTGAGACCTAAAATAACAAATGGGACACCATATCACCGCGCACGCGGGCGGCAGCCATTGTAAGTCCACAAGACTGAAAGTGCATATGAAGTGTGCCATTTGGGACAGGGCCGTTGTATCATTTCTTCCGATACTGCCCTCTGGTAGGCGTGGCTTGGGAGTGGCCTCGTAGGGCAGCGAAGCAAGTGCATTCTGGGAGTTGTTGTCTTTCATCCACATGAGCCAAAAATACATTTTTGGGCTTTTCTAAGTCTAGAAGGCACCAACTTCTAAAATAATTTCACATTTCTACTTCATAAATGACCTAATTTAAATACACATTCATCTTTCCAGCTGTGAAATATCCCTTTAAAGCTAGCAGAGAGTGGGAAAACAGGAAGAAACCAACAGCAGCGGGAAGAAACACAGCAACCAATAACAAAAGGGGAGGGAACAAAAATGCTAGCACAATATGAAAATCTATTTATTATTAATATATTTCAATATATGTGACTTCTGTATGAGAGTTAATGAGACACGGTAAAATTGTGTCTAAAATCCAGAAGATCGCGTTAGGTTGCAGGTTCCCTTTCAGTCGAGAACGTCAGACGTTTCTCACTTCAGGTTTCTCACTTCCTGAAAGAGCAACACGGGTGCATTTGCGTCTTTTTCAAGATGTCATTCCGCCCGTGCATTTCTGGATGCGGTCGTTCCCTGTCCCCTTCTGACGGTCACGATTGCTGCGTCACGTGTTTGGGTGTTCAGCACGCTGAGGCAGCTTTTGTGGACGGTTCATGTTCCCATTGCGGGAATATGACTGTCTCGGTGTTGAGATCAAGACTCGCCTTCATCCGCGAAGGTGCAGTCCCCATTACCACGCCCCACCCCAGGGTGCCGTGTGGGATGGGTGATCGGAGATCAGCGATGGAGTTTCCGCCCGGTAACCATTCCCTGTGGGCTCCTCACTCCTCCATCACACCGATACCGGTGGAGCCCCCTACTGAGAGCACTGGTCCCTCTGTAATGGACCGACCAGATGTCTCACTCGCGGATCCCTCAGAGGACAGGATGCTGATCGCAGCATTGGAGGGTGAGCTGATCTTTGGAAATGACGACTCGACTGCGTTATCCCCTTCGGGGAGTGTAACGTTGCCCGAGCCAGATCCTCAGTTGTCAGCTATGCTGAAACGGGCCGCCGAGGCTGTCGGGCTCGAGTGGAACCCTCCACCATGTCCCGCTCAGTCTCGGTTGGATGATTGGTATCTCGGGACGGACCGTGCTGGTCCCTTCTTTCCCGAAGTGCATGAAGAGCTTACTAGATCGTGGATGGCACCTTTTACTACCGGAAACGACCTGGAGAGTTTTTCCCCCTTCACTACCCTTGACGGAGGAGCGGTGAAGGGTTACGAGGCTATTCCCCCAGTCGAGCGGTCTGGGTGGGAGATCTTCGTTTCCCCCTCAGGCCTGTGGTCGCTCGTCTGTTCTTACGGACAGAGCGTACAAAGCCTGTGGGCAAACTGCTTCCTCTTTGCATGCCCTGGCGTTGCTTCAGGTCTACCTGGCCAAAGCACTCATGGACATGCATGAGGGTAGTCAAGGCCGTGCGCTCACCAGTGAGCTCCGCACCGCAACTGACTTGGCTCTCCGGAGCACAAGTGTTGCGGCTTGCGCGATCGGCCTAGCAATGTCCACCCTGTTGGTCCAGGAGCGCTATAGTTGGCTCAACCTGGTTGTTTTATCGGATGCGGACAAGGTTCGGTTCCTGGACTCCCCAATTTCCCAGGTTGGGCTGTTCGGCGACGCGGTGGAGAGCTTCATCCAACAGTTCTCTACCGCCCAGGCACAGTCGGAGGCAATCCGACACATCCTGCCCCGGCGGCCCGCTGCTGTCATTATCCAGCCGCCAGGGGCAGCTCCTCCACCTGCTCATCACCGAGGGCGTCCCCCTGCCGCCGCTTCCGCTCCCTCTGGCCTACAGCAGCAGCCTTCACCCAGGCCTCAGCGTAGAGCGAGCCGCAGGCAGGCCGCCCACTCTGTATCAGTCACTGCCAAGCCAGGTGGCAACTGTAAGACTAAGCGTCCCTGATACAGGCTGCCCGGGGACGGGGGAACGAGCTCTTCAGATGGTTACCGTTCCGCCACTGGCTCTCCGGAGTCCAGTGGTACCCCAATTGTCACAAGAGCGAATTCCTCTGTTCCTGGGCCCCAAGAGGGTCAGACTGGCGGTGTGCGACCCTGTAAAGCCTTGCACCCCTCGGTCCCCTCTTGTGTCGCCAGCCGGCAGTCGGGTACGGTCCGAGGACCCGATTACGCCTTCTCCCGTAACCCCTGGCGACCAGTGGAGTCAGGTAAGTGTTGCCTCGTACACTCAGACCTCACTCAGGGCCGCCTCCAGTCCTTCCGAGCCAGGTCCCTGTCCTCCACCTCGCTGCCCCACTCCGGGTACATCTGTGGTGCCTCTGGTTCCCCTGTCCCGGTTTGTGGAAGCCTGGAGAGAGCCTCCCGGCTGGTCCAGCTGGCTCCTCCGTACCATCAGACTCGGCTACACGATTCAGTTCTTCCAGAATCCGCCCAAGTTCAGCGGCGTTCTGTACACTTCAGTGTTGACTGAACGTCCCCTTGTTATGCGTGCGGAAATCGCAGTCCTACTGGCGAAGGATGCGATAGAACCGGTTCTGTTAGCCGATATGAAGTCGGGCTTCTACAGCCCATTCTTCATTGTATCCAAGAAAGGAGGTGGGTTACGGCCAATCTTGGACCTGCGACACTTGAATCGGGCCCTTCACAAGCTCCCGTTCAAGATGTTAACGCACAAACGCATCTTTCGATGCATCCGTCCCCGAGATTGGTTTGCAGTGGTTGACCTGAAGGACGCGTACTTTCATGTCTTCATCCTGCCGCGACACAGGCCATTCCAGCGTTTCGCTTTCGAGGGTTGAGCTTATCAGTACAAAGTCCTACCCTTCGGGCTGGCCCTGTCTCCCCGCATCTTTACGAAAGTCTCGGGAGGCAGCCATTGCTCCTATGAGAGAGCGTGGCATTCGCATCCTCAGCTATCTCGACGACTGGCTGATACTAGCTCAGTCCCAGGAACAGTTGTGCGAACAAAAGGATGTGTTGCTCCAACATATCAGCAAGTTAGGTCTACGGGTCAACTGGGAAAAGAGCAAACTCGCCCCCGTGCAGAGGATCTCTTTTCTCGGTATGGAGCTGGACTCGGTCCAACAGACGGCACGCCTCAATGAGGAACGTGTCCAGTCAGTGCTGACCTGCCTGAATACACTCAAGAGCAGAGAAGTGGTTCCACTGAAACATTTTCAGAGGCTCCTGGGGCATATGGCAGCCGCAGCCGTAGTAATACTGCTCGGTTTGCTTCATATGAGACCGCTTCAGCACTGGCTTCACGACCGAGTCCCAAGGGGGGGCGTGGCACAGCGGCACGCTCCGTGTGAGAATCACCCCAGCCTGCCGCAAAACTCTCAGCCTGTGGTTAGACCCTTCGTTTCTCCGGGCCGGAGTGCCCCTAGAACAGGTGTCCAGACATGCTGTGGTCTCAACAGATGCCTCCAACACCGGCTGGGGGGCCACGTTCGAGAGCATGCAGTAGCAGGGATCTGGACGGGCCCCCAACTGCATTGGCATATCAACTGCCTTGAGTTGCTTGCAGTGCACCTTGCCTTGAGACGCCTCAAAACGCCACTGCTCGGCAAGCATGTACTGGTCCGTACGGACAACACTGCGGCCTCTGCGTACATCAGCCATCAAGGTGGTATATGCTCCCGTCACATGTCGCAACTTGCCCGTCACCTATGGAGTCAGAAGCATCTGAGGTCGCTTCGTGCCACTCATATCTCTGGCCTGCTCAATCGTGCCGCCGATGCGCTCTCACGACAGCTTGTGGTCAGTGGAGAGTGGAGACCATCCCCAGACGGTCCAGCTGATCTGGGACCACTTCGGGGCCACACAGATAGATCTGTTTGCCCTTTCCGGACTCGTCCCATTGCCAGTTGTTCTATTGATTGACTTAATTGTTCGACGCCCTGGCAGACAGCTGGCCCTGGGGCCTCCGCAAGTATGCGTTTCCCCCAGTGAGCCTTCTTGCACAGACGCTGTGCAAAGTCAGGGAGGAAGAGGGGCAGGTCTTGCTAGTCGCCCCTTACTGGCCCGACTGGTCCTGGTTCCCCGAACTCTCGACAGCCCCTCCCTGGCCCATCCCTCTGAGAGAGTACCTCCTTTCTCAGGGACAGGGCACCATATGGCACCCGCGTCCAGACCTCTGGAAACTCCATTTCTGGTCCCTGGACGGGACGCGGAGGTTCTAGGTGATCTACCACAGTCAGTCGTAGACACCATCACTTCTGCGAGAGCGCCCTCTATGAGGCAAGCTTACGCCTTGAAGTGGAACCTTTCCTGCAAGAGGGGTTAGAGCGAGGGCTGTCTCCCTCCACCCTCAAAGTGTATGTTGCCTCTATTGCCGCACATCACAATGCAGTGGATGGGAGATCCGTTGGAAAGCATGACCTGATCGTCAGGTTCCTGAGGGGTACGAGGAGATTAAATCCGCCTCGTCCCCCCTCTACACCCTCTTGGGACTTGTCTCTGGTGTTAACTGCACTGCAGAGATCTCCCTTTGAGCCACTGTTGGCAGATGAGTTAAAAGTCCTGTCTTGGAAAACAGTTCTCCTGCTCGCTTTGGCCTCCATCAAGAGGGTAGGGGACCTGTATGCATTTTCGGTCGACGAATCGTGCCTGGAGTTCGGGCCGGCTAACTCTCATGTTGTACTGAGACCCCGGCCTGGATATGTGCCCAAGGTTCCTACCACTCCCTTTCGGGACCAAGTGGTGAACCTGCAAGCGCTGCCCCCGGAGGAGGCAGACCTAGCCCTGGCTTTTCTCTGTCCAGTCCGTTCCCTACGGATATATGTTGACAGAACGCAAAGCCTCAGGACCTCAGATCAGCTCTTACTGTTTTGGTTGATCCTCCCCCCTGTTATAGGCTGGAGTCATCCCAGTGACATCCCATATGTTGTACTGCCCGACATTTCGCCCAGTACATATGTGTATCTCCCACAATTCCCCCCTTCGGGCTGGATGTGGCTTCCTTAGTGTCCCTTCCTTCCATCGACAGGGCACGCTTTCCCAGTGTTATCCAAGTCTACTGAGCGGGTCTTGCGGAACAGCAGTGACTTCCCTGGCCTAAGCCCTGTCCTATCACCGCCTCAAGATGCGGGGGGATCAGCAGGCTTTTGTCTAGGCACTGGAAGGTGGCAGCTCTAGTGGCGTTTTCTAGGGTTAAGATCCCATTCAGTCGATGTCGACTACGTCTGACGTTCTCGACTAAAAGGGAACGGAGGACGTAGTCCTTTTGCCACTATAGCTGGACCACCGCTGACTCTGAGTTACGCTCGGCTCCTCAGCGAAAAACAGATGGTGTATGCATCCGCTTTCGTATTTATACCCGCCTCGTGGGGCGGAGCGCGTGATGCAATTCATGTCGCCATTGCGCGCATTGGCTCGTTCAAGCATGCTCGAAGAAGATAGGCTCCCTAGCGTGATCCCATTCAGTCGACGTCGACTACGTCCTCCGTTCCCTCCTTCAGGGAACGGTGGGTTGCATACGCAACCAGGAAGTTTCATTTAGAAGACAGACACACATGATTCTAAATGAAAATGAGGAGCTAAGTTTAGCCATGAAATGCAAGGTGGACAACTACGATTATGTGATCTATGCAACTTCAGAAAGTATGAAGTGCTTTGGCTGTGGACAGGAAGGACATAGGATTCGTGCTTGTCCTGAGAAGGAAGATCCAGTAGTGCCTCTGCATGAGAATAAGGAGCAGACAAATGTAGGAAAAAAAGAGGAACAGAGACCGTCAGAAACTGGTGAAAGTTCAAGTGTTGACACAGGAAAGGGAGATGGAAATAATAATGGAGAACTTGACAAGGAAAACTTGGAAGATGTTGTGAATGACGTTAAAAAAACAAGTACTATGAAAGAGTGTGAGGTGATTCTAACTTGGTTGCAATAGAAGAAGACATGGAAATGATGGAGGATTAAAGTGTTTTTAAAATGCCTGAAATAAAACGGAAATTGAAGATAAAAGGCCATGGGAAGAGAGATAGGAAAAGATGTTGAAAATCCTGGGGTGCAGATGGAATCAGATATGAGCAAAATTGACAAATTTCAGTCTGCCCCAGAAAGTGGAAGTGAATCTTCAGGGTCTGTGAATTCAGTCTCACAAAAAAGATCTGTTAGAAGTGATTATACAATTGAGAAAATCAGAAAAAGGAGTGAGAGTGGAAGATTATTTCACAGATCGAGAATTGTTTATTAATTCAGCTAGAATGTCAATGAAAGAGAAGGGTGCAAATAAGTTTACTGATCAAGAAATTTACAGATTGAAAAAATTGTGCAAAAGCTGAAAATTAATATACTGAATGATGAACTTGAAACAGAATGATTTCTTTATTTTTCTTGTGTTGTATTTTTGGTTGTTTTGCCCATTTCTGGTCTTCTGAACTCAAAGATTTAAGACTTTTTCTATGTACACAAAAGGCCTATTTCTCTCAAATATTGTTCACAAATCTGTATAAATCTGTGTTAGTGAGCACTTCTCCTTTGCCGAGATAATCCATCCACCTCACAGGTGTGGCATATCAAGGTGCTGATTAGACAGCATGATTATTGCACAGGTGTGCCTTAGGCTGGCCACAATAAAAGGCCACTCTAAAATGTGCAGTTTTACTGTATTGGGGGGTCTGTATTTACTGTATTTACCGTGTCCGGTGAGTATGCTGGCCATGCAAGAACTGGGATGTTTTCAGCTTTCTGGAATTGTGTACAGATCCTTGCAACATGGGGCAGTGCATTATCATGGTGCAACATGAGGTGATGGTTGTGGATGAATGGCACAACAATGGGCCTCAGGATCTCGTCACGGTATCTCTGTGCATTCAAAATGCCATCAATAAAACGCACCTGTGTTCGTTGTCCATAACATACGCCTGCCCATACCATAACCCCACCGCCACCATGGGCCACTCGATCCACAACGTTGACATCAGCAAACCGCTCACACACACAACGCCATACACGCTGTCTGCCATCAGCCCTGTACATTGAAAACCGGGATTCATCCGTGAAGAGAACACCTCTCCAAAGTGCCAGACGCCATCGAATGTGAGCATCTGCCCACTCAAGTCGGTTACGACGACAAACTGTAGTCAGGTCGAGACCCCGATGAGGACGACGAGCATGCAGATGAGCTTCCCTGAGATGGTGTCTGATAGTTTGTGCAGAAATTCTTTGGTTTTGCAAACCGATTGTTGCAGCAACTGTCCGGGTGGCTGATCTCAGACGACCTTGGAGGTGAAGATGCTGGATGTGTAAGTCCTGGGCTGGTGTGGTTACACGTGGTCTGCGGTTGTGAGGCCGGTTGGATGTACTGGCAAATTCTCTGAAACGCCTTTGGAGACGGCTTATGGTAGAGAAATGAACATCCGATGTTTCTAGGGAAATGTCCCGGTCAATGAGAGACCTAGAGATTGAAATTGTGGAACCGCAAAATTCTGCAGCGTCCACAGGAAATCGAAGGCATATTGAGCTACTCAAATCCAAAAAGAAGATTTTACTCTCGATTTCAGAGTGTTGAGCAGATGCATGGCCATAAGTTCTTCTTTGGTTTAGGAAAAAAGAATGGCCAAAGTCGATATATTCACCTGCTATACTCAACAACTGGAACAGACATAACAGAGCCTAATGGTCTTTTTATTCAGAATTGTATAGGAGTGAGAGAGCCCAGAAGTGGACGAGTCAGACAATTCGTTTCATACAGGGTTGCCGAAAGTGCCGGATGAAGTGATGCTGAACTTCAGAAACCCATTTCCACAGGAGAATTGCAGATTGCACTGATTTGCTTGCAGTACTCAATGAGAGTTTGGCTGATGGCTTGCTACCATTGATCTGCAGAACGGCAGTCATAACTCTGCCGCCAAAGAAGGGAGATTTAAAGGATATAAAGAATTGGCGACCCGTTTCACTTCTGTGCTCTGATTTAAAAATGTTATCTAAGGTTTTGGCAATGCTGAGGGAGGTGGTTGGTCGGGTCATTCATCATGATCAGACATACTGTGTGCCTAATAGGTCCATCTTTGATAACATATTTTTAATTTGAGATATTTTGGAAGTCTCTAGGTTATTGAGTTTAAACACTGGTCTTATATCCATAGATCAGGAAAAGGCGTTTGATCGGGTTGAGCACGGCTATCTCTGGCGTAAGCTGGAGGAGTTTGGGTTCAGCTCAGATTTTATTGCCATGATCAGGGTCTTGTATCAGGACATTGAGAGTGTGCTGAAAATAAATGGTGGTTTGTGTGCACCTTTTAAAGTTAAAAGAGGGATCAGACAGGGATGTGCATTATCAGAAATGTTGTATGCCTTGGCTATTGAATCTCTGCTTGTTAAAATTAGAATTAGAATTGAAGGCTGGTCTATACCACACTCAAATTATATAATGGTGTTAAAGAAAATGATTGATGATTTTGGCCTTATTTCTTCGGCCAAAGTAAATTGGTCAAAAAGTGAAGCATTGGTGTGTGGTAAATGGGGTGGAGGTCCTCCTAAATTACCAGGAGGCCTGTACTGGACAAGTGATGGAATAAAATATCTGGGAGTTTATCTAGGGTATGAATCTATGTTACAAAAAAAACTGGGAAGGTATTTTAGAAAAAGGAAAAGTAGAAAAATGGAGGTGGCTTTTGCCAAAGATGTCATTTAGAGGGAGAGTTATTAGGGGTTCAAGCACGAAGTGCTGAAACCCTATTGTAATTGTGCTGATTTTTATTATTAGGGGTTCAAGCACGAAGTGCTGAAACCCTATTGTAATTGTCCTGATTTTTAGGGGTTCAAGCACGAAGTGCTGAAACCCTATTGTAATTGTAAGGATTTTTATTATTATTATTATTATTCTTCTCCGCTAAAACGCATCGTGCAGCCCAAACCGTAAGAGCTAGAGACTTGAAACTTGGCCACAAGGTAGTACAAAAATCGAGGAGAGGTTATCAAAGTATGAGCCCGATTGGCCAATAGGTGGCGCTATAGCGCAAAAAACAAAAAAAAATCACTATTTTGCTCATATCTCAATAACCATTTGTCTCAGCTTCAAGTGTCATACATCATTGGAATCCTTGGCTCAAGCCGAACAAGAAATATAGGAGGTATTTTATTTCCGGTATGCAAATTTTTCCGCCATTTTGGATTTTGTCCAAAACCTACTTTTGCGAACTAGTCCCTGGTTTTTCGCCCGATCGGAACCAAACCAGTGCAGAAATGTTCACAGTCGTCTGCATACCAATAATTATCGAAAAAAAGTTGAAATTTCGATTCACGGTCGCTAAGGGGCGCCAAAACGTTTGAAGAAGGCGGAGCCTATTTTACTAAAATGGCTATAACTCCAGAAGTAAATGAGGTATCTTCACCAAACTCGGAACACATGTGTAAGAGGTCAATCTGAGGTCACAGTAAAAAAATCGCGGCGATTGGCCACATGGTGGCGCTATAACATGAAAAAAACATAAAATGGGCTATAACCACCTGACCGTTAGTCCGATTGACTTGAAAATTGGTATGCAGTGTCTTGGTCCAAGGTGCCATGTATGTCTATGAGGACATTAGTGTATCTCAAAAAACATGGCCGCCATCAGCCAATGAAGTTTGAGCACCTATTAGACAAGGTTAACGGAGGCCGATCGGAACGAAACTCGATGGGCATGTTCGACTCATGGCCCTAAAGGTCTGTAAGAATTTTGAAAGAAATCGGCCACTAGTTGGCGCTAACGAGTTTTATGGCTCTGTAATCACGTGGTGTTACACTTATCATCACAAAATGCATATCATTTGATAGATCTGCTCATCCTGAACAACTTTGCCTCTAGAAACATTGCTGTCAATCAAACCGTTCATTAAATATTCATGAATATGTTAAAAACCTACTTTTGCGAACTAGTCCCTGGTTTTTCGCCCGATCGGAACCAGACCAGTCTAGGACAATTCTCTGGACTCTCTAGATCAATAATTATCAAAAAAAAGTTTAACTTTTGCATTTGTATGGCTGTAATAGGGTCATTTATAAAATGGGCGTGGGAAAATACACTAAAAAGCCTATAAATCCTAAATGAAAACTCAGAACTTCACAAAAGTTGGTGAGCATATGTGACATGACATCATTAACAAGCATGCAAAATTTTATGGAGATTGGACCAAAGGTGGCGCTATAACTGTTAAAAGGCTTTAAAACCATATATTTCCTATGGTAAATTGCCTGTATTGGCTGTAAATAGTGTTTTCCATCTATGAACATATAATGTTCATATAATAATGTTCAAAACCAGTGCAGTGCAATTCTCTGGACTCTCTAGATAAATAATTGTCAGAAAAAGTATAACTTCTTCATTTGGATGGCTATAATAGGGTCACTTCAATATGTAGCCTTAAAATGAATACCATGACATATTAAGCCAATAAGTGGTATTTTACTGCCCCCTGCTGTCATTTCATCATACTACTCCGTAATATTGTTATATAATTCATATTTAGACTTTATAAAATCATTACTTTAACATTTAACATGAAAACGAAAGTAAAACGGCATTTAGGCCACGCCCCCCCAGTACAAATTCACTCATAACTCGAAAACGGAAAGTCGTTGCGCGCTCAAATTTTGATGGTAAGGACCTCTCCGGGCTCTTGATCGAAACGTGTCATCGCGGGCCTCGGGAGCGCGCCCCCCGCCGAAGGAAAGTTCGCGGGACCCCCGACTTTGAACGGCCGTAACTCCCGACTCAGACCACCCTGAACCTTGTGTGAGAGCTCGTTGGAAAGGGCCCGTCCTTGGCTAGCTTCGATTCAAATGTGGTGTAATTTGCCCTGGGCATTCCAGAGATAAAAAGCCTCAAAAGATATGCCTTTGAACAGTAATAACTCCCGGGCCCAATCGCCCAAAAACACCGCGATGGTCTCATTCAACAGGGCTCCTCAAGCACTATCTATGCTCTGAGTTTCAGAATTTTTCGCCTTCTGGTTCCCGAGATATAAGTGAAAAACCAAATTCCCATTCATTCATTCAAACACTTCAACTGTAAGATGGAGGCTGTAATTCCACTGTCCACTAGAGGGAGCAGCAGTATTACATATGATCTTTTCATTAGTTTTCAGTATTGGGAAACAAACAAATGCTTTAAAAAGCAATCTCTTTTTCTTTTTTTTTCTTTTCTTTTTTATATTATTAGATCACAAAGGAATTCCTATAGAGCAATAAATATATTTTCTCAATAACATATCCCAAAACATTAAAAACATATTTGTGTGTGTGTGTGTGTGTGTGTGTGTTCCCGAGATATAAGTGAAAAACCAAATTCCCATTCAGTCATTCATTCAATCACTTCAACTGTAAGATGGAAGCTGAAATACCACTGTCCACTAGAGGGAGCAGCAGTATTACATATGATCGTTTCATTATTTTTCAGTATTGGGAAACAAACAAATGCTTTAAAAAGCAATCTTTTTTTCTTTTTTTTTCTTTTCTTTTTTATATTATTAGATCACAAAGGAATTCCTATAGAGCAATAAATATATTTTCTCAATAACATATCCCAAAACATTAAAAACATATTTGTGTGTGTGTGTGTGTGTGTGTGTGTGTGTGTGTGTGTGTGTGTGTGTGTGTGTGTGTGTGTGTGTGTGTGTGTGTGTGTAAGCATGCATTATTGAGTTAACATGGAAAAACTGTTTTTCTTTAGTTCAGAAAACTGGTGAAAATCATGAAGTTTAAAGTGAAAGTGAGCCAATAAGTGGTCTTCTTCTGCCCTCTGCTGGCCATTCTACTTATTAATGAAGTATTTTCACATGTGCTCACATTCATATTTAGACTCTAAAAATCACTTATATAACAATAACTATTATAACACAATCAGATTTTGTCAGTGTTTATCACTTCATTTGCACTGACACTTCACATAATTGCTAGAAACATGGTAAATCATAGTAAATAATACTATAATGTGGTGTATCAAGGTAAACCATGCTAGAATCCTGGCAAATCATTCTAGAACGTGGTAAATTATGGTAAACTATGCTAGAACAGGGTACATCATGGTAAACCATGATAAACTATGGTAAATCATGTTAGAATGTGGTATATCATGGTAAATCATGCTAGAACAGGGTAAATCATGGTAAACTATGATAAATCATGATAAACTATGGTAAACCATGCTAGAATCACAGTAAACAATGGTAAATCATACTAGAATGTAGTATATCATGGTAAATCATGCTAGAATATGATAAATCAAGGTAAACCAAGATAAAATCATGGTAAACTATGTAAATCATGCTAGAATCATAGTAAATAATACTAGAATGTGGTAAATTATTGTGGGAGGAGCCTATTTGACTAAAATGGCTATAACTCAAGAAGTAAATGAGATATCTTCACCAAACTCAGTACACATGTGTATGGCTTCAATTTGAGGTCACAGTAAACAATTTTATGGAGATCGGTCCATAGATGGCACTATAACTGCTATAAAAAGCTTTACAACCATATATTTCCTATGGTACATTGCCTGTATTGCCTGTAAATGGTCTTTTCCATCTATTATGTCAGTGGTTACATGCTTGCTAAATAAAACTTAATAACTTTTGATGCTTTTGTGCTTAAAGGCCTTAAATGCTTGAACCCCGATAAATGCTGCTTGCAGCTTTAATTATTATTATTTTTCTTCTGCCGTAAAACGCATCGTGCAGCCCAAACCGTAAGAGCTGGAACTTTGAAACTTTGCCATATGGTAGTACAAAAATCGAGGAGAGGTTATCAAATTATGACCTCGAATGGCCCATAGGTGGCGCTATAGCGACCAAAAGCGCGAAACTGCTCATAACTCCTAGACCGTATGTCGTAGACTCAAGTGTCTTATATCATTGGAAAGCTGGATGCCTGACGAACAAAACGTATATCTCCGATTTCATTTCCGCCATGATAGATTTTCCGCCATTTTGAATTTTGTCAAAAACCTACTTTTGCGAACTAGTCCCTGTTTTTTTGCCCGATCGGAACCAAACCAGTGCAGAAATGTTCTCTGGAGTCTGATTATGAATAATTATCGAAAAAAAGTTGAAATTTCCATTCACGGTCGCTAAGGGGCGCCCAAATGTATGTTGTGGGAGGAGCCTATTTTACTAAAACGGCTATAACTCCAGAAGTAAATGAGGTATCTTCACCAAACTCGGTACAAATGTGTAAGAGGTCAATTTGAGGTCACAGTAAAAAAACCGCGGCGAATGGCCACATGGTGGCGCTATAACATGAAAAAAACATAAAACGGCCCATAACCACCTGACCGTTAGTCCGATTGACTTGAAAATTGGTATGCAGTGTCTTGGTCCAAGGTGCCATGTATGTCTATGAGGACATTGGTGTATCTCAAAAAACATGGCCGCCATCGGCCAATGAAGTTTGAGCACCTATAAGACAAGGTTAACGGACGTCGATCGGAACGAAACTCGATGGGCATGTTCGACTCATGGCCCTAGAGGTCTGTAAGAATTTTGAAAGAAATCGGCCACTAGTTGGCGCTAACGAGTTTTTTTGGCTCTGTAATCACGTGGTGTTACACTTATCGTCATAAAATGCATATCATTTGATAGATCTGCTCATGCTCAACAACTTTGCCTCAAGAACCACTAATGTCAATCAAACAATTAATTAATTATTCATGAATATGTTAAAAACCTACTTTTGCGAACTAGTCCCTGGTTTTTCGCCCGATCGGAACCAGACCAGTCTAGGACAATTCTCTGGACTCTCTAGATCAATAATTATCGAAAAAAAGTTTAACTTTTGCATTTTTCGCATGGGTATATTGGGTCATAAAGAAAATGGGCGTGGCAAAATGCACTCAAAAGCCTATAAATCCTAAAGGCAAACTCAGAACTTCACAAAAATTGATGAGCATATGTGACATAACATGCTAAAGAAGCATGGAAATTTTTATGAAGATCGGACCATAGTTGGCGCTATAACTGTTAAAAAGCTTTAAAACCATATATTTCCTATAACCTATATATATATCATATAATGTTTATAAAATAATGTTAAAAACCAGTGCAGTACAAATCTCTGGACTCTATAGATCAATAATTATCAGAAAAAGTATAAAAAATAACAGTTAAAAAAGAAAATGAATAACATTGGCATATTAAGCCAATAAGTGGTATTTTACTGCCCCCTGCTGCCATTTCATCATACTACTCCCTAATATTGTTATATCATTCATATTTAGACTTTATAAAATCATTATTTTAACATTTACAATCACATTTTGTCAAAACTCATCTATTGGAGTATTATTATTGACAATTGTGTCACACTGTCTGTCTGAGATATGGAAATTGAAAACGAAAGTAAAACGGCATTTAGGCCACGCCCCCCCAGTACAAATTCATTCATAACTCGAAAACGGAAAGTCGTTGCGCGCTCAAATTTTTATGGTAAGGTCCTCTCCGGGCTCTTGATCGAAACGTGTCATCGCGGGCCTCGGGAGCGCGCCCCCCACGAATCGCAAATTCGTGGGACCCCCGATTTTGAACGGCCGAAACTCCCGACCCAGACCACCCCGAACCTTGTGTGAGAGCTCGTTGGAAAGGGCCAGTTCTTGGCTAGCTTCGATTCAAATGTGGTGTAATTTGCCCTGGGCATTCCAGAGATAAAAGCCCCAATAGATATGCCTTTGAACGGTCATATTTCCGGGCTCCAATCGCCCAAAAACACCGCGATGGTCTCATTCAACAGGGCTCCTCAAGAACTATCTATGCTCTGAATTTCAGAATTTTTCGCCTTCTGGTTCCCGAGATATAAGTGAAAAACCAAATTCCCATTCATTCATTCAAACACTTCAACTGTAAGATGGAGGCTGTAATTCCACTGTTGTCAACTAGAGGGAGCAGCAGTATTAGACATAGTATTAATCTTTTTATCAGCTTTCAGCTTTGGCCAACAAACAAATGGTTAAAGCTATTTTTTTTATTTTTTTTATTATTAGACTGATAATATAGATCACAATGAAATATATGAAATGGTTAGACCATTAAAATATTTTTTTCACAATAACACATCCTAAAGACATTGAAAACATATTTGTATATGTGTGTGTGTGTGTGTGTGTGTGTGTGTGTGTAAGCATGCATTATTGAGTTAACATGGAAAACACTTATATTACAGTAACTATTATAACACAGTCATATTTTGTCAGTGTTTATCACTTCATTTGCACTGACACTTCACATAATTGCTAGTAATGTGGTAAATCACGCTAGAAACATGGTAAATCATAGTAAATAATTGATGGTCTCATTCAACAGGGCTCCTCAAGCACTCTCTATGCTCTGAGTTTCAGAATTTTTCGCCTTCTGGTTCCCGAGATATAAGTGAAATACCAAATTCCCATTCATTAATTCATTCAAACACTTCAACTGTAAGATGGAAGCTGTAATACCACTGTCCACTGGAGGGAGCAGCAGGATTACGCATGACCTTTTCATTAGTTTTCAGTATTGGGAAACAAACAAATGCTTTAAAAAGCAATCTTTTTTTTTTTTTTTTTTTTTTTATATTATTAGATCACAAAGGAATTCTAATAGACCAATAAATATATTTTCTCAATAACATATTCCAAAACATTAAAAACATATTTGCATTTGTGTATGTTTATTTCTGTGTGTGTGTGTGTGTGTGCGTGTGTGTGCGTGTGTGTGCGTGTGTGTGTGTGTGTGTGTGTGTGTAAGCATGCATTATTGAGTTAACATGGAAAAACTGGTTTGCTTTAGTCCAGAAAACTGGTGAAAATCATGAAGTTTAAAGTGAAAGTGAGCCAATAAGTGGTCTTCTTCTGCCCTCTGCTGGCCATTCTACTTATTAATGAAGTCTTTTCACATGTGCTCACATTCATATTTAGACTCTAAAAATCACTTATATAACAATAACTATTATAACACAATCAGATTTTGTCAGTGTTTATCACTTCATTTGCACTGACACTTCACATAATTGCTAGAAACATGGTAAATCATAGTGAATAATACTATAATGTGGTGTATCAAGGTAAACCATGCTAGAATCCTGGCAAATCATTCTAGAACGTGGTAAATCATGGTAAACTATGCTAAAACAGGGTAAATCATGGTAAACCATGATAAACTATGGTAAATCATGTTAGAATGTGGTATATCATGGTAAATCATGCTAGAACAGGGTAAATCATGGTAAACTATGATAAATCATGATAAACTATGGTAAACCATGCTAGAATCACAGTAAACAATGGTAAATCATACTAGAATGTAGTATATCATGGTAAATCATGCTAGAATATGGTAAATCAAGGTAAACTAAGATAAAATCATGGTAAACTATGTAAATCATGCTAGAATCATAGTAAATAATACTAGAATGTGGTAAATTATTGTGGGAGGAGCCTATTTTACTAAAATGGCTATAACTCAAGAAGTAAATGAGATATCTTCACCAAACTCAGTACACGTGTGTATGGGTTCAATTTGAGGTCACAGTAAACAATTTTATGGAGATCGGTCCATAGATGGCACTATAACTCCTATAAAAAGCTTTAAAACCACATATTTCCTATGGTACATTGCCTGTATTGGCTGTAAATGGTCTTTTCCATCTATTATGTCAGTGGTTACATGCTTGCTAAATAAAACTTAATAACTTTTGATGCTTTTGTGCTTAAAGGCCTTAAATGCTTGAACCCCGATAAATGCTGCTTGCAGCTTTAATTAGGGGTTCAAGCATGAAATGCTGAAACCCTATTGTAATTGTACTGATTTTTATTAGGGGTTCAAGCATGAAATGCTGAAACCCTATTGTAATTGTACTGATTTTTATTATTATTATTATTATTCTGCCGTAAAACGCATCGTGCAGCCCAAACCGTAAGTGCTAGAGACTTGAAACTTTGCCAGAAGGTAGTACAAAAATCGAGGAGAGGTTCAGAGAATATGACCCAGATTGGCCAATAGGTGGCGCTACAGTGCAAAAAACAAAAAAATTGCATATTTTTGCTTAAATCTCATCAACCCTTTGTCACAGCCTCAAGTGTCTTATATCACTGGAATCCTTGGGTGAAGCCGAACAAAACTGGCCTCAAGGATTTCATTTCCGGTATGCAAATTTTTCCGCCATATTGGATTTTGTCCAAAACATACTTTTGCGAACTAGTCCCTGGATTTTTGCCCGATCGGAACCAAACCAGTGCAGAAATGTTCACAGGAGTCTGATTATCAATAATTATCGAAAAAAAGTTGAAATTTCGATTCACGGTCGCTAAGGGGCGCCAAAACGTTTGAAGGAGGCGGAGCCTATTTTACTAAAATGGCTATAACTCCAGAAGTAAATGAGGTATCTTCACCAAACTCGGTACACATGTGTAAGAGGTCAATCTGGGGTCACGGTAAAAAAATTGCGACGATTGAAGACTAGGTGGCGCTATAATATGAAAAAAACATAAAACAGGCTATAACCACCTGACCGTTAGTCCGATTGACTTGAAAATTGGTATGCAGTGTCTTGGTCCAAGGTGCCATGTATGTCTATGAGGACATTGGTGTATCTCAAAAAACATGGCCGCCATCGGCCAATGAAGTTTGAGCAACTATTAGACAAGGTTAACGGAGGCTGATCGGAACGAAACTTGATGGGCATGTTCGACTCATGGCCCTAGAGGTCTGTAAGAATTTTGAAAGAAATCGGCCACTAGTTGGCGCTAACGAGTTTTATGGCTCTGTAATCACGTGGTGTTACACTTATCGTCACAAAATGCATATCATTTGATAGATCTGCTCATGCTCAACAACTTAGCCTCAAGAACCACTAATGTCAATCAAACCGTTCATTAAATATTCATAATTATGTTAAAAACCTACTTTTGCGAACTAGTCCTAGGTTTTTTGCCCGATCGGAACCAGACCAGTTTAGGGCAATTCTCTGGACTCTCTAGATCAATAATTATCGAAAAAAAGTTGAACTTTTGCATTTGGGTGGCTGTAATAGGGTCATTTATAAAATGGGTGTGGCAAAATACACTCAAAAGCCTATAAATCAGATATAAAAACTCAGAACTTCACAAAAATTGGTGAGCATATGTGACATAACATCATTAATAACCATGCAAAATATTATGGAGATCGGACCATAGGTGGCGCTATAACTGTTAAAAAGCTTTGAAAACCATATTTTTCTTATGGTAAATTGCCTGTATTGGCTGTAAATGGACTTTTCCATCTATTATTTCAGTGGTTAAAAGCTTTCTAAATAAATCTTAATGTCTTAAATGCTTATGTGCTTAAAGGCCTTAAATGCTTGAACCCCGATAAATGCTGCTTGCAGCTTTAATTATTATTATTATTATTATTATTTTCCCCTAAAACGCATCGTGCAGACCAAACCGTAAGAGCTGGAACCTTGAAACTTGGCCAAATGGTAGTCCTCAATTTGGGGAGAACCTATCAAAGTATGACCCCAATTGGCCCATAGGTGGCGCTATAGCAACCAAAAGCGCGAAACTGCTCATAACTCCTAGACCGTATGTCGTAGACTCAAGTGTCTTATATCTTTGGAAAGCTGGTCTCATGAAGGTCAAAACGTATATCTCCGATTTCATTTCCGGTATGCAAATTTTCCGCCATTTTGAATTATGTCAAAAACCTACTTTTGCGAACTAGTCCCTGTTTTTTTCTCCGATCGGAACCAAACCAGTACAGAAATGTTCTCTGGAGTCTGCTTATCAATAATTATCGAAAAAAAGTCGAAATTCCGATTCCTGGTCGCTAGGGGGTGATAAATTAGTGTTGTGGGAGGAGCCTATTTTACTAAAATGGCTATAACTCGAGATGTAAATGAGATATCTTCACCAAACTTGGTACACATGTGTATGAGTTCAATCTGAGATCACAGTAAAAAAATCGTGACAATTGAACACTAGGTGGCGCTATAACATGAAAAAAACATGAAAAGGGCTATAACCACCTGACCGTTAGTCCGATTGACTTGAAAATTGGTATGCAGTGTCTTGGTCCAAGGTGCCATGTATGTCTATGAGGACATTGGCGTATCTCAAAAAACATGGCCGCCATCGACCAATGAAATTTGAGCACCTATTAGACAAGGTTAACGGTGGCCAATCGGAATGAAACTCGATGGGCATGTTCGACTCATGGCCCTAGAGGTCTGTAAGAGTTTTGAAAGAAATCGGCCACTAGTTGGCGCTAACGAGTTTTATGGCTCTGTAATCACGTCGTGTAAAACTTAACAACTTTTGATGCTTTTGTGCTTAAATGCATTAAAGGCCTTAACTGCTTGAACCCCGATAAATGCTGCTTGCAGCTTTAATTAGGGGTTCAAGCATGAAATGCTGAAACCCTATTGTAATTGTACTGATTTTTATTATTATTATTATTATTCTGCCGTAAAACGCATCGTGCAGCCCAAACCGTAAGTGCTAGAGACTTGAAACTTTGCCAGAAGGTAGTACAAAAATCGAGGAGAGGTTCAGAGAATATGACCCAGATTGGCCAATAGGTGGCGCTACAGTGCAAAAAACAAAAAAATTGCATATTTTTGCTTAAATCTCATCAACCCTTTGTCACAGCCTCAAGTGTCTTATATCACTGGAATCCTTGGGTCAAGCCGAACAAAACTGGCCTCAAGGATTTCATTTCCGGTATGCAAATTTTTCCGCCATATTGGATTTTGTCCAAAACATACTTTTGCGAACTAGTCCCTGGATTTTTGCCCGATCGGAACCAAACCAGTGCAGAAATGTTCACAGGAGTCTGATTATCAATAATTATCGAAAAAAAGTTGAAATTTCGATTCACGGTCGCTAAGGGGCGCCAAAACGTTTGAAGGAGGCGGAGCCTATTTTACTAAAATGGCTATAACTCCAGAAGTAAATGAGGTATCTTCACCAAACTCGGTACACATGTGTAAGAGGTCAATCTGGGATCACGGTAAAAAAATCGCGACGATTGAAGACTAGGTGGCGCTATAATATGAAAAAAACATAAAACAGGCTATAACCACCTGACCGTTAGTCCGATTGACTTGAAAATTGGTATGCAGTGTCTTGGTCCAAGGTGCCATGTATGTCTATAAGGACATTGGTGTATCTCAAAAAACATGGCCGCCATCGGCCAATGAAGTTTGAGCAACTATTAGACAAGGTTAACGGAGGCCGATCGGAACGAAACTCAATGGGCATGTTCGACTCATGGCCCTAGAGGTCTGTAAGAATTTTGAAAGAAATCGGCCACTAGTTGGCGCTAACGAGTTTTATAGCTCTGTAATCACGTAGTGTTACACTTATTGTCACAAAATGCATATCATTTGATAGATCTGCTCATGCTCAACAACTTTGCCTCAAGAACCACTAATGTCAATCAAACCATTCATTAATTATTTGCGAATATGTTAAAAACCTACTTTTGCGAACTAGTCCTAGGTTTTTCGCCCGATCGGAACCAGACCAGTTTAGGGCAATTCTCTGGACTCTCTAGATCAATAATTATCAAAAAAAAGTTGAACTTTTGCATTTGGGTGGCTGTAATAGGGTCATTTATAAAATGGGTGTGGCAAAATGCACTAAAAAGCCTATAAATCATATATAAAAACTCAGAACTTCACAAAAATTGATGAGCATATGTGACATAACATCATTAATAACCATGCAAAATGTTATGGAGATTGGACCAAAGGTGGCGCTATAACTGTTAAAAAGCTTTAAAACCATATATTTCCCATGGTAAACTGCCTGTATTGGCTGTAAATGGTCTTTTCCGTCTATTGTGTCAGTTGTTAAATGCTTGCTAAATAAAACTTAATGTCTTTTGATGCTTGTGTGCTTAAAGGCCTTAAAGGCCTTAACTGCTTGAACCCCGATAAATGCTGCTTGCAGCTTTAATTATTATTATTATTCTTCCCTAAAACGCATCGTGCAGCCCAAACCGTAAGGCCTAGAGACCTGAAACTCAGTCAGATGGTAGTAGTCTTGCTCGCTACTCAGATACCCGGACTCGTCCCAATCGGCCAGATGGTGGCGCTACAGCGCAAAAAACAAAAAAATTGCATATTTTTGCTTAAATCTCATCAACCCTTTGTCACAGACTCAAGTATCTTATATCATTAGAATCCTTGGCTCAAGCCGAACAAAAATGGCCTCAAGGATTTCATTTCCGGTATGCAAATTTTTCCGCCATATTGGATTTTGTCCAAAACCTACTTTTGCGAACTAGTCCCTGGATTTTTGCCCAATCGGAACCAAACCAGTGCAGAAATGTTCACAGGCTTCTGAATTTCAATAATTATCGAAAAAAAGTTGAAATTTCGATTCACAGTTGCTAAGGGGCGCTGAAATGTTTGAAGGAGGCGGAGCCTATTTGACTAAAATGGCTATAACTCCAGAAGTAAATGAGGTATCTTCACCAAACTCGGTACACATGTGTAAGAGGTCAATCTGAGGTCACAGTAAAAAAATCGCGGCGATTGGCCACATGGTGGCGCTATAACATGAAAAAAACATAAAACAGGCTATAACCACCTGACTGTTAGTCCGATTGACTTGAAAATTGGTATGCAGTGTCTTGGTCCAAGGTGTCATGTATGTCTATGAGGACATTGGCGTATCTCGAAAAACATGGCCGCCATTGGCCAATGAAGTTTGAGCACCTATTAGACAAGGTTAACGGAGGCCGATCGGAACAAAACTCGATGGGCATGTTCAACTCATGGCCCTAGAGGTCTGTAAGAATTTTAAAAGAAATCGGCCACTAGTTGGCGCTAACAAGTTTTATGGCTCTGTAATCACGTGGTGTTACACTTATCGTCAGAAAATGCATATCATTTGATAGATCTGCTCATGCTCAACAACTTTGCCTCAAGAACCACTAATGTCAATCAAACCGTTCATTAAATATTTGCAAACATGTTAAAAACCTACTTTTGCGAACTAGTCTCTGGTTTTTCGCCCGATCAGAACCAGACCAGTCTAGGGCAATTCTCTGGACTCTCTAGATCAATAATTATCGAAAAAAAGTTGAACTTTTGCATTTGGATGGTTGTAATAGGGTCATTTAGAAAATGGGCGTGGCAAAATACACTAAAAAGCCTATAAATCCTAAATGAAAACTCAGAACTTCACAAAAATTGATGAGCATATGTGACATAACATGCTAAAGAAGCATGGACATTTTTATGGAGATCAGACCATAGGTGGCACTATAACTGTTAAAAAGCTTTAAAATCATATATTTCCTATGGTAAACTGCCTGTATTGCTGTAAATGGTCTTTTCCATATATGATCATATAATTTTCATATCATAATGTTAAAAACTAGTGCAATACAATTCTCTGGACTCACTAGATCAATAATTGTCAGAAAAAGTTGAATTACTTCATTTGGATAGCTATAATAGGGTCACTTCAATATGTAGCCTTAAAATGAATACCATATTAAGCCAATAAGTGGTATTTTACTGCCCCCTGCTGTCATTTCATCATACTACTGCCTAATATTGTTATATAATTCATATTTAGACTTTATAAAATCATTATTTTAACATTTAACATGAAAACGAAAGTAAAACGGCATTTAGGCCACGCCCCCCAGTACAAATTCACTCATAACTCGAAAACGGAAAGTCGTTGCGCGCTCAAATTTTGATGGTAAGGTCCTCTCCACGCTCTTGATCGAAACGTGTCATCGCGGGCCTCGGGAGCGCGCCCCCCGGCGATCGATAGACCGCGAGACCCCCGACTTTGAACGGCCGTAGCTCCCGACCCAGACCACCCTGAACCTTGTGTGAGAGCTCGTTGGAAAGGGCCCGTCCTTGGCTAGCTTCGATTCAAATGTGGTGTAATTTGCCCTGGGCATTCCAGAGATAAAAGCCTCAAAAGACATGCCTTTGAACAGTCATAACTCCCGAACCCAATCGCCCAAAAACACCGCGATGGTCTCATTGAACAGGGCTCCTCAAGCACTATCTATGCTCTGAGGTTCAGAATGTTTCGCCTTCTGGTTCCCGAGATATAAGTGAAAAACCAAATTCCCATTCATTCATTCAAACACTTCAACTGTAAGATGGAGGCTGTAATTCCACTGTTGTCAACTAGAGGGAGCAGCAGTATTACACATAGTATTAATCTTTTTATCAGCTTTCAGCTTTGGCCAACAAACAAATGGTTAAAGCTATTTTTTTTTTATTATTGGACTGATAATATAGATCACAATGAAATATATGAAATGGTTAAACCATTAAAATATTTTTTTCACAATAACACATCCTAAAGACATTGAAAACATATTTGTGTGTGTGTGTGTGTGTGTGTGTGTGTGTGTAAGCATGCATTATTGAGTTAACATGGAAAACACTTATATTACAATAACTATTATAACACAATCATATTTTGTCAGTGTTTATCACTTCATTTGCACTGACACTTCACATAATTGCTAGTAATGTGGTAAATCACGCTAGAAACATGGTAAATCATAGTAAGTAATTGATGGTCTCATTCAACAGGGCTCCTCAAGCACTCTCTATGCTCTGAGTTTCAGAATTTTTCGCCTTCTGGTTCCCGAGATATAAGTGAAAAACCAAATTCCCATTCATTAATTCATTCAAACACTTCAACTGTAAGATGGAAGCTGTAATACCACTGTCCACTAGAGGGAGCAGCAGGATTACGCATGACCTTTTCATTAGTTTTCAGTATTGGGAAACAAACAAATGCTTTAAAAAGCAATCTTTTTTTCTTTTTTTTTTCTTTTCTTTTTTATATTATTAGATCAAAAAGGAATTCTAATAGACCAATAAATATATTTTCTCAATAACATATTCCAAAACATTAAAAACATATGTGCATTTGTGTATGTTTATTTCTGTGTGTGTGTGTGTGTGTGTGTGTGTGTGTGTGTGTGTGTGTGTGTGTGTGTGTGTGTGTGTGTGTGTGTGTGTGTGTGTGCGTGTGTGCGTGTGTGTAAGCATGCATTATTGAGTTAACATGGAAAAACTGGTTTGCTTTAGTCCAGAAAACTGGTGACAATCATGAAGTTTAAAGTGAAAGTGAGCCAATAAGTGGTCTTATTCTGCCCTCTGCTGGCCATTCTACTTATTAATGAAGTCTTTTCACATGTGCTTTTCACATGTGCTCAAATTCATATTTAGACTCTAAAAATCACTAATGTAACACTAACAATTATAACACAATCAGATTTTGTCAGTGTTTATCACTTCATTTGCACTGACACTTCACATAATTGCTAGTAATGTGGTAAATCATGGTAAATCACACTACAAACATGGTAAATCATAGTAAATAATACTAGAATGTGGTGTATCAAGGTAAATCATTCTAGAATCCTGGCAAATCATTCTAGAACATAGTATATCATGGCAAATCATGCTAGAACATGGTAAACTATGCTAGAACAGGGTAAATCATGGTAAACTATAATAAATCATGGTAAACTATGATAAATCATGATAAACTATGGTAAACCATGGTACAATCACAGTAAACAATGGTAAATCATACTAGAATGTAGTATTTCATGGTAAATCATGGTAAACTATGGTAAATCATGCTAGAATCATAGTAAATAATACTAGAATGTGGTAAATTGTTGTGGGAGGAGCCTATTTGACTAAAATGGCTATAACTCAAGAAGTAAATGAGATTTATTCACCAAATTTAGTACACATGTGTATGGGTTCAATTTGAGGTCACCGTAAACAATGTTATGGAGATCGGACCATAGGTGGCGCTATAACTGTTAAAAAGCTTTAAAACCATATATTTCCCATGGTAAACTGCCTGTATTGGCTGTAAATGGTCTTTTCCATCTATTATGTCAGTGGTTACATGCTTGCTTAATAACTCTTAATAACTTTTGATGCTTTTGTGCTTAAATGCCTTAAAGGCCTTAACTGCTTGAACCCCGATAAATGCTGCTTGCAGCTTTAATTAGGGGTTCAAGCACGAAGTGCTGAAACCCTATTGTAATTGTCCTGATTTTTAGGGGTTCAAGCATGAAATGCTGAAACCCTATTGTAATTGTAAGGATTCGTAAAACGCATCGTGCAGGACAAACCGTAAGGCCTAGAGACGTGAAACCTGGCCAGATGGTAGGCCTCAATTTGGGGACAACCTATCAGAGTATGACCCCAATTGGCCCATAGGTGGCGCTACAGCAACCAAAAGTACTAAATCGCTCATAACTCTTAGACCGTTTGTCCCAGGATCAAGTGTCTTATATCGTTGGAATCCTTGGCTCAAGGCGGACAAAATGGCTATCTCCGATTTGGATGTAGGCAGGGAACATTTTCTGCTATGTCGGATTTTGTCCAAAACCTACTTTTGCGAACTAGTCCCTGGTTTTTGGCCCGATCGGAACCAAACCAGTCTAGGACAATTCTCTGGACTCTCTAGATCAATAATTATCGAAAAAAAGTTGAACTTTTGCATTTGGGTGGCTGTAACAGGGTCATTTAGAAAAGGGGCGTGGCAAAATACACTAAAAAGCCTATAAATCCCAAATGAAAACTCAGAACTTCACAAAAATTGATGAGCATATGTGTCAGAACATGGTGAGGAAGCATGCAGAGTTTCATGGAGATCGGACCATAGGTGGCGCTATAACTGGCAAAAAGCCTTCATTCTTATTAGGGGTTCAAGCATGAAATGCTGAAACCCTATTGTAATTGTAAGGATTCGTAAAACGCATCGTGCAGGACAAACCGTAAGGCCTAGAGACGTGAAACCTGGCCAGATGGTAGGCCTCAATTTGGGGACAACCTATCAGAGTATGACCCCAATTGGCCCATAGGTGGCGCTACAGCAACCAAAAGTACTAAATCGCTCATAACTCTTAGACCGTTTGTCCCAGGATCAAGTGTCTTATATCGTTGGAATCCTTGGCTCAAGGCGGACAAAATGGCTATCTCCGATTTGGATGTAGGCAGGGAACATTTTCTGCTATGTCGGATTTTGTCCAAAACCTACTTTTGCGAACTAGTCCCTGGTTTTTGGCCCGATCGGAACCAAACCAGTCTAGGACAATTCTCTGGACTCTCTAGATCAATAATTATCGAAAAAAAGTTGAACTTTTGCATTTGGGTGGCTGTAACAGGGTCATTTAGAAAAGGGGCGTGGCAAAATACACTAAAAAGCCTATAAATCCCAAATGAAAACTCAGAACTTCACAAAAATTGATGAGCATATGTGTCAGAACATGGTGAGGAAGCATGCAGAGTTTCATGGAGATCGGACCATAGGTGGCGCTATAACTGGCAAAAAGCCTTCATTCTTATTAGGGGTTCAAGCATGAAATGCTGAAACCCTATTGTAATTGTAAGGATTCGTAAAACGCATCGTGCAGGACAAACCGTAAGGCCTAGAGACGTGAAACCTGGCCAGATGGTAGGCCTCAATTTGGGGACAACCTATCAGAGTATGACCCCAATTGGCCCATAGGTGGCGCTACAGCAACCAAAAGTACTAAATCGCTCATAACTCTTAGACCGTTTGTCCCAGGATCAAGTGTCTTATATCGTTGGAATCCTTGGCTCAAGGCGGACAAAATGGCTATCTCCGATTTGGATGTAGGCAGGGAACATTTTCTGCTATGTCGGATTTTGTCCAAAACCTACTTTTGCGAACTAGTCCCTGGTTTTTGGCCCGATCGGAACCAAACCAGTCTAGGACAATTCTCTGGACTCTCTAGATCAATAATTATCGAAAAAAAGTTGAACTTTTGCATTTGGGTGGCTGTAACAGGGTCATTTAGAAAAGGGGCGTGGCAAAATACACTAAAAAGCCTATAAATCCCAAATGAAAACTCAGAACTTCACAAAAATTGATGAGCATATGTGTCAGAACATGGTGAGGAAGCATGCAGAGTTTCATGGAGATCGGACCATAGGTGGCGCTATAACTGGCAAAAAGCCTTCATTCTTATTAGGGGTTCAAGCATGAAATGCTGAAACCCTATTGTAATTGTAAGGATTCGTAAAACGCATCGTGCAGGACAAACCGTAAGGCCTAGAGACGTGAAACCTGGCCAGATGGTAGGCCTCAATTTGGGGACAACCTATCAGAGTATGACCCCAATTGGCCCATAGGTGGCGCTACAGCAACCAAAAGTACTAAATCGCTCATAACTCTTAGACCGTTTGTCCCAGGATCAAGTGTCTTATATCGTTGGAATCCTTGGCTCAAGGCGGACAAAATGGCTATCTCCGATTTGGATGTAGGCAGGGAACATTTTCTGCTATGTCGGATTTTGTCCAAAACCTACTTTTGCGAACTAGTCCCTGGTTTTTGGCCCGATCGGAACCAAACCAGTCTAGGACAATTCTCTGGACTCTCTAGATCAATAATTATCGAAAAAAAGTTGAACTTTTGCATTTGGGTGGCTGTAACAGGGTCATTTAGAAAAGGGGCGTGGCAAAATACACTAAAAAGCCTATAAATCCCAAATGAAAACTCAGAACTTCACAAAAATTGATGAGCATATGTGTCAGAACATGGTGAGGAAGCATGCAGAGTTTCATGGAGATCGGACCATAGGTGGCGCTATAACTGGCAAAAAGCCTTCATTCTTATTAGGGGTTCAAGCATGAAATGCTGAAACCCTATTGTAATTGTAAGGATTCGTAAAACGCATCGTGCAGGACAAACCGTAAGGCCTAGAGACGTGAAACCTGGCCAGATGGTAGGCCTCAATTTGGGGACAACCTATCAGAGTATGACCCCAATTGGCCCATAGGTGGCGCTACAGCAACCAAAAGTACTAAATCGCTCATAACTCTTAGACCGTTTGTCCCAGGATCAAGTGTCTTATATCGTTGGAATCCTTGGCTCAAGGCGGACAAAATGGCTATCTCCGATTTGGATGTAGGCAGGGAACATTTTCTGCTATGTCGGATTTTGTCCAAAACCTACTTTTGCGAACTAGTCCCTGGTTTTTGGCCCGATCGGAACCAAACCAGTCTAGGACAATTCTCTGGACTCTCTAGATCAATAATTATCGAAAAAAAGTTGAACTTTTGCATTTGGGTGGCTGTAACAGGGTCATTTAGAAAAGGGGCGTGGCAAAATACACTAAAAAGCCTATAAATCCCAAATGAAAACTCAGAACTTCACAAAAATTGATGAGCATATGTGTCAGAACATGGTGAGGAAGCATGCAGAGTTTCATGGAGATCGGACCATAGGTGGCGCTATAACTGGCAAAAAGCCTTCATTCTTATTAGGGGTTCAAGCATGAAATGCTGAAACCCTATTGTAATTGTAAGGATTCGTAAAACGCATCGTGCAGGACAAACCGTAAGGCCTAGAGACGTGAAACCTGGCCAGATGGTAGGCCTCAATTTGGGGACAACCTATCAGAGTATGACCCCAATTGGCCCATAGGTGGCGCTACAGCAACCAAAAGTACTAAATCGCTCATAACTCTTAGACCGTTTGTCCCAGGATCAAGTGTCTTATATCGTTGGAATCCTTGGCTCAAGGCGGACAAAATGGCTATCTCCGATTTGCTTGCCCTTCAGGCGCCAATTTTGAGTAAATTGCATTTTTTTGAAAAACCTATTTTTGCGAGCTTCTCCTAGGTTTTTGGCCCGATCGGAACCAAACCACTGCAAGAATATTCTCTGGAGTCTGACAATCAATAATCATCCAAACAATTCAAAATTTCAATTAACGGTCGATAAGGGGAACCAAAATATTTGATGGCAGCAGGGCCACTTTTACTAAAACGGTTATAAATTGTGAACGGAAAGAGATTTTTTTGCTAAATTTGGGATACATCTTCCTGAGCTCAGTCTGAGATCACTTGAAAAAAATCGCAACAATTGGCCACTAGGTGGCACTATAAAACGGTTATAACTTGTGAACGGAAAGAGATATTTTCGCAAAACTTGGGACACATGTTCATGAACTCATTCTGAGGTCACGTGAAAAAAATCACGACAATTGGCCACTTGGTGGCGCTATAAAATGGTTATAACTTGTGAGCGGAAAGAGATATTTTCGCAAAACTTGGGACACATGTTCATAAGCTCAATCTGAGTTGACATGAAAAAAATCGTGACAATTGGCCACTTGGTGGCGCTATAACAGTGAAAAAAATCATGAAAATAGCTATAAGCACACCCAACCGTTAGTCTACTGAAAATTGGCACGCAGTAGCCGCATTTCCACTGTCGGGCCAGGTCCGGGCTAGGGCTAATAGCGAGCCGAGCCGGGCCAGTGGCCTCGGGCCTCAAACACCGGTGTCAAACGTCATACAAGTGTAGTAGACGGTCCCTGCTCCACTTCTGAGTCAAATAAAGCACTCTGGGATGACGATTCTAGCACACAAAACATAAACACGTATATGAGCCACTTATGCAATATTTTATTTGTTTTCTTAGGAAGTTAGAAAACTTAGAATTTATGAAGATAGCATGTATTAACTCACCGTCCGCGGCTGCCATAGTGTCCGGACTTGTCCCTCCACTAACAGAGGGACGGTGACCCAGCACACCGTCCATCAAGTCGAACCATGGAAAGTTCCTTCTCTGGGCACCGCTTTGTCCATTGTGCGTTTTAAGCGCCTTGTACTGCGCCCGCAACTTTTTTTTTTTTTTTTTTAATTGAAGCGTTGTTCGCTGAATGCTTAGCTTAGCAAGTTCAGCAACAATGTATTTTATAACGTCCTCGTTTCTGCACACGCCGTCAAATTGACGTTGTACCCTTTCTTCTGCCCAAATGCTCAGAAGAGCTTTGGTATCTTTGACAGACCAGGCAATTCTCCATTTCGAGCAGCGTTTATTTTTTGCGATATAAAAAAGTGAAATGTGCATCTTGCCGCAGACCATAACTTTCCCTAACACCGATAAACTCCGCCTTTTACCTTGACCACGCCTCTAGCCCGAGCTAGCCCAAGGTATTCGATGGGCCAGAAATCCTGGCCATTGGCCCCGAGTAAGCCCCGATCAAGCCCCGGAAGTGACAGTGGAAACGCGACTGGCCCTGGCACACACTAGCACGGCCCGGCCCTGGCCCGACAGTGGAAACGCGGCTAGTGTCTTTGTCCAGGGTGCCATGATAGTCTATGAGAACATTGGTGTATCTCAAAAAACTCACTATACGTCATTGGCACAATGCCTTGAAGGAGCCTTAGAAGTTTCAAGCCCATGTTTTTTTCACAGGAGTGACCTCCTAAGAATCCTTGCCGAGTCCAACAATACCAAACATGCCAGGTTTCGCCTTATGGTTTTTGTAAGTGTCATTTAGAGCTTTAAAAAATTGTGGTTATCTTCAAAGCTGTTAGTCCGATCGAGACGACAACAACAAAAAAACAAAGGAAATTTGAAAACATGGGTAAATAGCTAAACAATAACGCCAAAATTTTTAAATTATGATAGGAACTGACCAAAAAATTTATTAAATCCAATCAATTTCACCCATAGATCATTTTGATGCTCTCACATGTTTGAAACGAACAATGATGGATTGTGATGAAATTTGTTTTGAATTGGGACTGGCGAATCCCCGTCCATACTGTCAATGACCGTTCGCAAAGACCCGCCCACTTTAGTTACTGTTGCCATAGACATGTATAGAAAGGCTAGATAGCTTACCGGCGCTGAGAGCCAATGGGACCCGACGACGTCACACGGCGGCCATCTTAGGACAGGACCGCTCGTCCAGTTATAACATTAAAGTATATTGTGCATGTAGTGCTGAAATAACTATATTTTGCTCAATTTTCAACCGATTTTCAAACGGCTTGGTGTGTCATAAACGTCAGGGATGCGGCTATTTAACTGCATACTTATGAAAAATATATATTTTAAACATCGGCATCAGCACAAATCATAGCCACGTTAATAAGGTTTGTAATAAACCAAACCGTTTGTAAATCCGTCAAGAATTCAGCAAGTTACGAGCATTTTAGTTGGCGTATGTCACTCACCTTCCGTCCACAGCAGCAGGGAGCAGCAGCGCAGTCTCCTGACCTAAGATGGCCGCCAAGTGACGACACAGCTGACTCCGCCTTGAGCCATCTAGCCTTTCTATACATGTCTATGACTGTTGCCATGTCTGACAAGCGACGCCACTCTCACACCACACCAAGTTCTCACGCAGTGAAAAATACATTGCGGATCAGAGAAAAGACTGCGCGCTGACAGACAAGTACTTTTGATATGAAACAAAGTCTCACCTTTCAAATGTAGTCATTTTTTAGAGACATTTAAACAATAAATACCGTTTTGTGACTCTTTAATGTGTCTGACAGATCGCTGTAGACTCGAGGCTCAGTTAAAGCTGCTTGTGAACCGATCATCTCTTCATTCTAGTTAATTTAAAGCATTAAAATAAACATGAATGAACATAAAAGGAATGTTGTTTTAAAGTGCTAAGACGTCAGTACACTTTGTTTTTCAAATTTAAATCCTCCTATGTTAATCTACTAACTCTCCTGACTGCTTTGTTGGACAAAATGGCGGCTTATGATTAGTCAGATCGCCTGTCAATCAAACTCCCTGCGAAGGGTCAATTGAGAATGCCTGTGCGCACAATGCTGATCTAATCGACAACTTTGCAGTTGCACATAGGAAAGCCCGGAAAATCCTGCTATAATGTAAGAGAGCATCTTTTTCATGTATTTGGACTTAGGCCTAACAATGTTTTATAGTGCGCTGTCCCCATTGTTTTTTTTGTTGTTTTTTTGTTTTGTTTTTGGTGAGCGTAGGCTACTCCTGATTTTGTTAGTCATCTCATCTCTTATATGCTGTGTATGATCATATCCTGCCCTATTCATGGTAGCCAACTCGCGGACATTGCGTCATCAATGTCATCAATTGCGTCATCAAGGAGCCCGCCTTGATAATCCTACTTAAGGGCCCGGTGGTGGCTCGTTACGCCACTGAATATTATTATCTAAACTCCTTATCAAAATTAAATATTTACAACAAATCTGACACATATATATGGGCACACTTTGAGTACTACTAATAAAAGTGGTGGAGATCAGGCAAGACTATAAGAAGACTAGGCAAAAGGTGCTATAACTGTAAAAACGCTTTAAAACCATATATTTCCTATGGTAAACTGCCTGTATTGGCAGTAAATTGACTTTTTCATCTATGATGGCAGTTGTTAAATGCTTGCTAAATAAAACTTAATGTCTTTTGATGCTTGTGTGCTTAAAGGCCTTAAAGGCCTTAACTGCTTGAACCCCGATAAATGCTGCTTGCAGCTTTAATTAGGGGTTCAAGCACGAAGTGCTGAAACCCTATTGTAATTGTACTGATTTTTATTAGGGGTTCAAGCACGAAGTGCTGAACACCTATTGTATTTGTAAAGATTTTTATTATTAGGGGTTCAAGCACGAAGTGCTGAAACCCTATTGTAATTGTAAGGATTTTTATTATTATTATTATTATTCTTCTCCGCTAAAACGCATCGTGCAGCCCAAACCGTAAGAGCTAGAGACTTGAAACTTGGCCACAAGGTAGTATAAAAATCGAGGAGAGGTTATCAAAGTATGAGCCCGATTGGCCAATAGGTGGCGCTATAGCGCAAAAAACAAAAAAAAATCACTATATTGCTCATATCTCAATAACCATTTGTCTCAGCTTCAAGTGTCATACATCATTGGAATCCTTGGCTCAAGCCGAACAAGAAATATAGGAGGTATTTTATTTCCGGTATGCAAATTTTTCCGCCATTTTGGATTTTGTCCAAAACCTACTTTTGCGAACTAGTCCCTGGTTTTTCGCCCGATCGGAACCAAACCAGTGCAGAAATGTTCACAGTAGTCTGAATATCAATAATTATCGAAAAAAAGTTGAAATTTCGATTCACGGTCGCTAAGGGGCGCCAAAACGTTTGAAGAAGGCGGAGCCTATTTTACTAAAATGGCTATAACTCCAGAAGTAAATGAGGTATCTTCACCAAACTCGGTACACATGTGTAAGAGGTCAATCTGAGGTCAAAGTAAAATAATCGCGGCGATTGGCCACATGGTGGCGCTATAACATGAAAAAAACATAAAACAGGCTATAACCACCTGACCGTTAGTCCGATTGACTTGAAAATTGGTATGCAGTGTCTTGGTCCAAGGTGTCATCTATGTCTATGAGGACATTGGTGTATCTCAAAAAACATGGCCGCCATCGGCCAATGAAGTTTGAGCACCTATTAGACAAGGTTAACGGTGGCTGATTGAAACAAAACTCAGTGGGCATGTTCGACTCATGGCCCTAGAGGTCTGTAAGAATTTTGAAAGAAATCGACCACTAGTTGGCGCTAACAAGGTTTACGCTCTCTGTAATCACGTGGTGTTGCACACATCAACACAATATGCATATCATTTGATAGATCTGCTCATGCTGAACAACTTTGCCTCAAGAATCACTGCTGTCAATCAAACCGTTCATTAAATATTCGCAAACATGTTAAAAACCTACTTTTGCGAACTAGTCCCTGGTTTTTCGCCCGATCAGAACCAGACCAGTCTAGGGCAATTCTCTGAACTCTCTAGATCAATAATTATCGAAAAAAAGTTGAACTTTTGCATTTGAATGGCTGTAATAGGGTCATTTAGAAAATGGGCGTGGCAAAATACACTAAAAAGCCTATAAATCCTTAATAAAAACTCAGAACTTCACAAAAATTGATGAGCATATGTGACATAACATGCTAAAGAAGCATGGAAATTTTTATGGAGATCGGACCATAGGTGGCGCTATAACTGTTAAAAAGCTTTAAAACCATATATTTCCCATGGTAAACTACCTGTATTGGCTGTAAATGGTCTTTTCCGTCTATTATGTCATGCTTGCTAAATAAAACATAATAACTTTTGATGCTTTTGTGCTTAAAGGCCTTAATTGCTTGAACCCCGCTAAATGCTGCTTGCAGCTTTAATTAGGGGTTCAAGCACGAAGTGCTGAAACCCTATTGTTATTGCCCTGATTTTTATTAGGGGTTCAAGCACGAAGTGCTGAAACCCTATTGTAATTGTAAGGATTTTTAGGGGTTCAAGCACGAAGTGCTGAAACCCTATTGTAATTGTAAGGATTTTTATTATTATTCTTCCGCCGTAAAACGCATCGTGCAGCCCAAACCGTAAGAGCTGGAACCTTGAAACTTTGCCAAATGGTAGTACAAAAATCGAGGAGAGGTTATCAAATTATGACCCCGATTGGCCAATAGGTGGCGCTATAGTAAGCAAAAGTATAAAATCGCTAATAACTCCTAGACGGTTTGTCGTAGACTCAAGTGTCTTATATCACTGTAATCCTTGGCTCAAGACGGACAAAACGTATATCTCCGATTTCATTTCCGGTAGGCAAATTTTTCCGCCATTTTGAATTTTGTCAAAAACCTACTTTTGCGAACTAGTCTGTGGTTTTTTGTCCGATCGGAACCAAACTAGTGCAGAAATGTTCTCTGGAGTCTGACTATCAATAATTATCGAAAAAAAGTTGAAATTTCGATTCATGGTCGCTATGGGGCGCCAAAATGTTCGAAGGAGGCGGAGTCAGTTTTACTAAAATTGTTATAACTCGTGAACAAAATGAGATATCTTCACCAAACTTGGTACTCATATGTAGGAGGTCAATTTGAGGTCACAATAAAAATATTGCGTCGATTGGCCTCATGGTGGCGCTATAAAACAAAAAAAACGTATAGACACCTGACCGTTTTTCAGAATGACTTGAAATTTGGTATGCAGTGTCTTGGCCCAAGGGGCCATGTATGTCTAAAAGGATATTGGCGTATCTCAAAAAACATGGCCGCCATTGGCCAATGAGGTTTGAGCACCGTTAACGAAGTCCGATCGGAGCGAAACTCGGTGGGCATGTTCGGCTCAAGCCCCTAGAGGTCTGTAAGAATTTTGAAAGAAATCGGCCACCAGTTGGCGCTAACGAGTTTTATGGCTCTGTAATCACGTGGTGTTACACTTATCATCACAAAATGCATATCATCTGATAGATCTGCTCATGCTGAACAACTTTGCCTCAAGAACTATTGCTGTCAATCAAACCGTTCATTAAATATTCATGAATATGTTAAAAACCTACTTTTGCGAACTAGTCCCTGGTTTTTCGCCCGATCGGAACCAGACCAGTCTAGGACAATTCTCTGGACTCTCTAGATCAATAATTATCGAAAAAAAGTTGAACTTTTGCCTTTGGGTGGCTGTAATAGGGTAATTTATAAAAGGGGCGTGGCAAAATACACTAAAATGCCTACAAATCATAAATGAAAACTCAGAACTTCACGAAAATTGGTGGGCATATGTGTCATAACATGGTGAAGAAGCATGCAGAGTTTCATGGAGATTGGACCATAGGTGGCGCTATAACTGGCAAAAAGGTTTGAAAACCACATATTTCCTATGGTAAATTGCCTTTATTGGCTGTAAATGGATTTTTCCATCTATTATTTCAGTGGTTAAAAGCTTGCTAAATAAAACTTAATGTCTTAAATGCTTATGTGCTTAAAGGCCTTAAATGCTTGAACCCCGATAAATGCTGCTTGCAGCTTTAATTAGGGGTTCAAGCACGAAGTGCTGAACACCTATTGTATTTGTACTGATTTTTATTATTATTATTATTATTATTATTATTATTATTATTCCGCCGTAAAACGCATCGTGCAGCCCAAACCGTAAGACCAGGAACCTTGAAACTTTGCCATATGGTAGTACAAAAATCGAGGAGAGGTTATCAAATTATGACCTCGATTGGCCTATAGGTGGCGCTATAGCGACCAAAAGCGCGAAACTGCTCATAACTCCTAGACCGTATGTCGTAGGCTCAAGTGTCTTATATCGTTGGAAAGCTTAACGACTAAAGGTCAAAACGTATATCTCCGATTTCATTTCTGGTATGCAAATTTTCCGCCATTTTGAATTATGTCAAAAACCTACTTTTGCGAACTAGTCCCTGGTTTTTTCTCCGATCGGAACCAAACCAGTGCAGATATGTTCTCTGGAGTCTGAATATCAATAATTATCGAAAAAAAGTTGAAATTTTGATTCATGGTCGATAGGGGGCGCTAATTGAACGTTGTAGGAGGAGCCTATTTTACTAAAATGGCTATAACTCGAGAAGTAAATGAGATATCTTCACCAAACTTGGTACACATGTGTATGAGTTCAATCTGGGGTCACAGTAAATAAATCTCGACGATTGAACAATAGGTGGCGCTATAACATGAAAAAAACATGAAAAGGGCTATAACCACCTGACCGTTAGTCCAAATGACTTGAAAATTGGTATGCAGTGTCTTGGTCCAAGGTGCCATGTATGTCTATGAGGACATTAGCGTATCTCAAAAAACATGGCCGCCATCGGCCAATGAAGTTTGAGCATCTATTAGACAAGGTTAACGGAGGCCGATCGGAACAAAACTCGGTAGGCATGTTCAAATCATGGCTCTAGAGGTCTGTAAGAATTTTGAAAGAAATCAGCCACTAGTTGGCGCTAGCGAGATTTTTGGTTTGTTAAATAAAACTTAATAACTTTTGATGCTTTTGTGCTTAAATGCCTTAAAGGCCTTAACTGCTTGAACCCCGATAAATGCTGCTTGCAGCTTTAATTAGGGGTTCAAGCACGAAGTGCTGAAACCCTATTGTTATTGTAAGGATTTTTATTAGGGGTTCAAGCATGAAATGCTGAAACCCTATTGTAATTGTACTGATTTTTATTATTATTATTATTATTCCGCCGTAAAACGCATCGTGCAGCCCAAACCGTAAGTGCTAGAGACTTGAAACTTTGCCAGATGGTAGTACAAAAATCGAGGAGAGGTTATCAAAATATGAGCCAGATTGGCCAATAGGTGGCGCTACAGTGCAAAAAACAAAAAAAATGCATATTTTTGCTTAAATCTCATTAACCGTTTGTCACAGACTCAAGTGTCTTATATCATTGGAATCCTTGGGTCAAGCCGAACAAAAATGGCCTCAAGGATTTCATTTCCGGTATGCAAATTTTTTCGCCATATTGGATTTTGTCCTAAACCTACTTTTGCGAACTAGTCCCTGTTTTTTTGCCCGATCGGAACCAAACCAGTGCAGAAATGTTCACAGGGGTCTGAATATCAATAATTATCGAAAAAAAGTTGAAATTTCGATCCACGGTTGCTAAGGGGTGTCAAAACGTTCGCAGGAGGCGGAGCCTATTTTACTAAAATGGCTATAACTCGTGAACGAAATGAGATATTTTCACCAAACTCGGTACACATGTGTAAGAGGTCAATCTGAGGTAACAGTAAAAAAATCGCGGTGATTGGCCACAAGGTGGCGCTATAATATGAAAAAAACATAAAACAGGCTATAACCACCTGACCGTTAGTCAGATTGACTTGAAAATTGGTATGCAGTGTCTTGGTCCAAGGTGCCATGTATGTCTATGAGGACATTGGTGTATCTCAAAAAACATGGCCGCCATCGGCCAATGACGTTTGAGCAACTATTAGACAAGGTTAACGGAGGCCGATCGGAACGAAACTCGATGGGCATGTTCGACTCATGGCCCTAGAGGTCTGTAAGAATTTTGAAAGAAATCGGCCACTAGTTGGCGCTAACGAGTTTTATGGCTCTGTAATCACGTGGTGTTAAACTTATCGTCACAAAATGCATATCATTTGATAGATCTGCTCATGCTCAACAACTTTGCCTCAAGAACCACTAATGTCAATCAAACCATTAATTAATTATTTGTGAATATGTTAAAAACCTACTTTTGCGAACTAGTCCTAGGTTTTTTGCCCGATCGGAACCAGACCAGTCTAGGACAATTCTCTGGACTCTCTAGATCAATAATTATCAAAAAAAAGTTGAACTTTTGCATTTGGGTGGCTGTAATAGAGTCATTTATAAAATGGGTGTGCCAAAATACACTCAAAAGCCTATAAATCACAAGTAAAAACTCAGAACTTCACGAAAATTGGTGTGCATATGTGACATAACATCATTAACAAGCATGCCAAATTTTATGGAGATCGGACCAAAGGTGGCGCTATAACTGTTAAAAAGCTTTAAAACCATATATTTCCCATGGTAAACTGCCTGTATTGGCTGTAAATGGTCTTTTCCGTCTATTATGTCAGTTGTCAAATGCTTGCTAAATAAAACTTAATGTCTTTTGATGCTTGTGTGCTTAAAGGCCTTAAAGGCCTTAACTGCTTGAACCCCGATAAATGCTGCTTGCAGCTTTAATTATTATTATTATTTTCCCCTAAAACGCATCGTGCAGACCAAACCGTAAGAGCTGGAACCTTGAAAGTTGGCCAAATGGTAGTCCTCAATTTGGGGAGAACGTATCAAAGTATGACCTCGATTGGCCAATAGGTGGCGCTATAGCGACCAAAAGCGCGAAACTGCTCATAACTCCTAGACCGTATGTCGTAGACTCAAGTGTCTTATATCATTGGAAAGCTGGACGCCTGTCGAACAAAACGTATATCTCCGATTTCATTTCCGCCATGATAGATTTTCCGCCATTTTGAATTTTGTAAAAAAACTACTTTTGCGAACTAGTCCTAGGTTTTTAGTCCGATTGGAACCAAACCAGTGCAAAAATGTTCTCTAGAGACTGAAGATCAATAATTATCGAAAAAAAGTCGAAATTTCGATTCACGGACGCTAAGGGGCGCCAAAACGTACGTTGTGGGAGGGGCCTATTTTACTAAAATGGCTATAACTCCAGAAGTAAATGAGGTATCTTCACCAAACTCGGTCCACATATGTATGAGCTCAATATGAGGTAACAGTAAAAAAATCTCGGCGATTGGCCACATGGTGGCGCTATAATATGAAAAAGACATAAAACAGGCTATAACCACCTGACCGTTAGTCCGATTGACTTGAAAATTGGTATGCAGTGTCTTGGTCCAAGGTGTCATGTATGTGTATGAGGACATTGGCGTATCTCAAAAAACATGGCCGCCATCGGCCAATGAAGTTTGAGCACCTATTAGACAAGGTTAACGGAGGCCGATTGGAACGAAACTCGGTGGGCATGTTCGACTCATGGCCCTAGAGGTCTGTAAGAATTTTGAAAGAAATCGGCCACTAGTTGGCGCTAACGAGTTTTACGGCTCTGTAATCACGTGGTGTTACACTTATTGTCACAAAATGCATATCATTTGATAGATCTGCTCATGTTGAACAACTTTGCCTCAAGAACCATTGCTGTCAATCAAATCGTTCATTAATTATTCGCGAATATGTTAAAAACCTACTTTTGCGAACTAGTCCCTGGTTTTTCGCCCGATCGGAACCAGACCAGTCTAGGACAATTCTCTGGACTCTCCTGATCAATAATTATCGAAAAAAAGTTGAACTTTTGAATTTTTCATATGGCTATAATTGGGTCATAAAGAAAATGGGTGTGGCAAAATGCACTCAAAAGCTTATAAATCCTAAACGAAAACTCAGAACTTCACGAAAATTGGTGAGCATATGTGCCATAATATTCTAAACAAGCATGCCAAATTTCATGTTGATCGGATCATAGGTGGCGCTATAACTGTTAAAAATGTTTGAAAACCATATATTTCCTATGGTAAATTGCCTGTATTGGCTGTAAATGGACTTTTCCATCTATTATTTCAGTGGTTAAAAGCTTTCTAAATAAAACTTAATGTCTTAAATGCTTATGTGCTTAAAGGCCTTAAATGCTTGAACCCCGATAAATGCTGCTTGCAGCTTTAATTATTAGGGGTTCAAGCATGAAATGCTGAAACCCTATTGTAATTGTACTGATTTTTATTATTAGGGGTTCAAGCACGAAGTGCTGAAACCCTATTGTAATTGTACTGATTTTTATTAGGGGTTCAAGCATGAAATGCTGAAACCCTATTGTAATTGTACTGATTTTTATTATTAGGGGTTCAAGCACGAAGTGCTGAAACCCTATTGTTATTGTAAGGATTTTTATTAGGGGTTCAAGCACGAAGTGCTGAAACCCTATTGTTATTGTAAGGATTTTTATTATTATTATTATTTTCCCCTAAAACGCATCGTGCAGACCAAACCGTAAGAGCTGGAACCTTGAAAGTTGGCCAAATGGTAGTCCTCAATTTGGGGAGAACGTATCAAAGTATGACCTCGATTGGCCCATAGGTGGCGCTATAGCGACCAAAAGCGCGAAACTGCTCATAACTCCTAGACCGTATGTCGTAGACTCAAGTGTCTTATATCATTGGAAAGCAGGACGCCTGACGAACAAAATGTATATCTCCGATTTCATTTCCGCCATGATAGATTTTCCGCCATTTTGAATTTTGTCAAAAACCTACTTTTGCGAACTAGTCCTAGGTTTTTCGCCCAATCGGAACCAAACCAGTGCAGAAATGTTCTCTAGAGACTGTAGATCAATAATTATCGAAAAAAAGTTGAAATTTCGATTCACGGACGCTAAGGGGCGCCAAAACGTACGTTGTGGGAGGGGCCTATTTTACTAAAATGGCTATAACTCCAGAAGTAAATGAGGTATCTTCACCAAACTTGGTACACACGTGTAAGAGGTCAATCTGAGGTTACGATAAAAAAATCGCGGCGATTGGCCACATGGTGGCGCTATAACATGGAAAAAACATAAAACAGGCTATAACCACCTGACCGTTAGTCCGATTGACTTGAAAATTGGTATGCAGTGTCTTGGTCCCAGGTGCCATGTATGTCTATGAGGACATTGGTGTATCTCGAAAAACATGGCCGCCATCGGCCAATGAAGTTTGAGCACCTATTAGACAAGGTTAACGGAGGCCAATCGGAACGAAACTCGATGGGCATATTCGACTCATGGCCCTAGAGGTCTGTAAGAATTTTGAAAGAAATCGGCCACTAGTTGGCGCTAACGAGTTTAATGGCTCTGTAATCACGTGGTGTTACACTTATTGTCACAAAATGCATATCATTTGATAGATCTGCTCATGCTGAACAACTTTGCCTCAAGAACCATTGCTGTCAATCAAACCGTTCATTAAATATTCATAATTATGTTAAAAACCTACTTTTGCGAACTAGTCCTAGGTTTTTCGCCCGATCGGAACCAAACAAGTTTAGGACAATTCTATGGACTCTCTAGATAAATAATTATCAAAAAAAAGTTGAACTTTAGCATTTTTCACATGGGTATATTGGGTCATAAAGAAAATGGGCGTGGCAAAATGTACTCAAAAGCCTATAAATCCTAAACGAAAACTCAGAACTTCACGAAAATTGGTGAGCATATGTGCCATATCATTCTAAACAAGCATGCAAAGTTTCATGTAGATCGGACCATAGGTGGCGCTATAACTGTTAAAAAGCTTTGAAAACCATATATTTCCTATGGTAAATTGCCTATATTGGCTGTAAATGGACTTTACCATCTATTATTTCAGTGGTTAAAAGCTTTCTAAATAAATCTTAATGTCTTAAATTCTTATGTGCTTAAAGGCCTTAAATGCTTGAACCCCGATAAATGCTGCTTGCAGCTTTAATTATTATTATTATTTTCCCCTAAAACGCATCGTGCAGACCAAACCGTAAGAGCTGGAACCTTGAAAGTTGGCCAAATGGTAGTCCTCAATTTGGGGAGAACGTATCAAAGTATGACCACGATTGGCCAATAGGTGGCGCTATAGCGACCAAAAGCGCGAAACTGCTCATAACTCCTAGACCGTATGTCGTAGACTCAAGTGTCTTATATCATTGGAAAGCTGGACGCCTGACGAACAAAACGTATATCTCCGATTTCATTTCCGCCATGATAGATTTTCCGCCATTTTGAATTTTGTAAAAAAACTACTTTTGCGAACTAGTCCTAGGTTTTTAGTCCGATTGGAACCAAACCAGTGCAGAAATGTTCTCTAGAGACTGAAGATCAATAATTATCGAAAAAAAGTCGAAATTTCGATTCACGGACGCTAAGGGGCGCCAAAACGTACGTTGTGGGAGGGGCCTATTTTACTAAAATGGTTTTAACTCCAGAAGTAAATGAGGTATCTTCACCAAACTCGGTACACATATGTATGAGCTCAATATGAGGTAACAGTAAAAAAATCTCGGCGATTGGCCACATGGTGGCGCTATAATATGAAAAAGACATAAAACAGGCTATAACCACCTGACCGTTAGTCCGATTGACTTGAAAATTGGTATGCAGTGTCTTGGTCCAAGGTGTCATGTATGTCTATGAGGACATTGGCGTATCTCAAAAAACATGGCCGCCATCGGCCAATGAAGTTTGAGCACCTATTAGACAAGGTTAACGGAGGCCAATTGGAACGAAACTCGGTGGGCATGTTCGACTCATGGCCCTAGAGGTCTGTAAGAATTTTAAAAGAAATCGGCCACTAGTTGGCGCTAACGAGTTTTATGGCTCTGTAATCACGTGGTGTTACACTTATTGTCACAAAATGCATACCATTTGATAGATCTCCTCTTGTTGAACAACTTTGCCTCAAGAAACATTGCTGTCAATTAAACCGTTCATTAAATATTCGTTATTATGTTAAAAACCTACTTTTGCGAACTAGTCCTAGGTTTTTCGCCCGATCAGAACCAAACGAGTCTAGGACAATTCTATGGACTCTCTAGATCAATAATTATCAAAAAAAAGTTGAACTTTTGCATTTTTCGCATGGGTGTAATGGGTCATAAAGAAAATGGGCGTGGCAAAATGCACTCAAAAGCCTATAAATCCTAAACGAAAACTCAGAACTTCACGAAAATTGGTGAGCATATGTGCCATAACATCATTAACAAGCATGCAGAATTTCATGGAGATCGGACTATAGGTGGCGCTATAACTGTTAAAAAGCTTTAAAAAACACATATTTCCTATGGTAAATTGCCTGTATTGGCTGTAAATGGACTTTTCCATCTATTATTTCAGTGGTTAAAAGCTTTCTAAATAAATCTTAATGTCTTAAATGCTTATGTGCTTAAAGACCTTAACTGCTTGAACCCCGATAAATGCTGCTTGCAGCTTTAATTATTATTATTATTATTATTATTATTATTATTCCGCCGTAAAACGCATCGTGCAGCCCAAACCGTAAGACCAGGAACCTTGAAACTTTGCCATATGGTAGTACAAAAATCGAGGAGAGGTTATCAAATTATGACCTCGATTGGCCCATAGGTGGCGCTATAGCGACCAAAAGCGCGAAACTGCTCATAACTCCTAGACCGTATGTCGTAGGCTCAAGTGTCTTATATCGTTGGAAAGCTTAACGACTAAAGGTCAAAACGTATATCTCCGATTTCATTTCTGGTATGTAAATTTTCCGCCATTTTGAATTATGTCAAAAACCTACTTTTGCGAACTAGTCCCTGGTTTTTTGTCCGATCGGAACCAAACCAGTGCAGAAATGTTCTCTGGAGTCTGAATATCAATAATTATCGAAAAAAAGTTGAAATTTTGATTCATGGTCGATAGGGGGCGCTAATTGAACGTTGTAGGAGGAGCCTATTTTACTAAAATGGCTATAACTCGAGAAGTAAATGAGATATCTTCACCAAACTTGGTACACATGTGTATGAGTTCAATCTGGGGTCACAGTAAATAAATCTCGACGATTGAACAATAGGTGGCGCTATAACATGAAAAAAACATGAAAAGGGCTATAACCACCTGACCGTTAGTCCAAATGACTTGAAAATTGGTATGCAGTGTCTTGGTCCAAGGTGCCATGTATGTCTATGAGGACATTAGCGTATCTCAAAAAACATGGCCGCCATCGGCCAATGAAGTTTGAGCATCTATTAGACAAGGTTAACGGAGGCCGATCGGAACAAAACTCGGTAGGCATGTTCAAATCATGGCTCTAGAGGTCTGTAAGAATTTTGAAAGAAATCAGCCACTAGTTGGCGCTAGCGAGATTTTTGGTTTGTTAAATAAAACTTAATAACTTTTGATGCTTTTGTGCTTAAATGCCTTAAAGGCCTTAACTGCTTGAACCCCGATAAATGCTGCTTGCAGCTTTAATTATTATTATTATTCTGCCGTAAAACGCATCGTGCAGCCCAAACCGTAAGTGCTAGAGACTTGAAACTTTGCCAGAAGGTAGTACAAAAATCGAGGAGAGGTTCAGAGAATATGACCCAGATTGGCCAATAGGTGGCGCTACAGTGCAAAAAACAAAAAAATTGCATATTTTTGCTTAAATCTCATCAACCCTTTGTCACAGCCTCAAGTGTCTTATATCACTGGAATCCTTGGGTCAAGCCGAACAAAACTGGCCTCAAGGATTTCATTTCCGGTATGCAAATTTTTCCGCCATATTGGATTTTGTCCAAAACATACTTTTGCGAACTAGTCCCTGGATTTTTGCCCGATCGGAACCAAACCAGTGCAGAAATGTTCACAGGAGTCTGATTATCAATAATTATCGAAAAAAAGTTGAAATTTCGATTCACGGTCGCTAAGGGGCGCCAAAACGTTTGAAGGAGGCGGAGCCTATTTTACTAAAATGGCTATAACTCCAGAAGTAAATGAGGTATCTTCACCAAACTCGGTACACATGTGTAAGAGGTCAATCTGGGGTCACGGTAAAAAAATTGCGACGATTGAAGACTAGGTGGCGCTATAATATGAAAAAAACATAAAACAGGCTATAACCACCTGACCGTTAGTCCGATTGACTTGAAAATTGGTATGCAGTGTCTTGGTCCAAGGTGCCATGTATGTCTATGAGGACATTGGTGTATCTCAAAAAACATGGCCGCCATCGGCCAATGAAGTTTGAGCAACTATTAGACAAGGTTAACGGAGGCTGATCGGAACGAAACTTGATGGGCATGTTCGACTCATGGCCCTAGAGGTCTGTAAGAATTTTGAAAGAAATCGGCCACTAGTTGGCGCTAACGAGTTTTATGGCTCTGTAATCACGTGGTGTTACACTTATCGTCACAAAATGCATATCATTTGATAGATCTGCTCATGCTCAACAACTTAGCCTCAAGAACCACTAATGTCAATCAAACCGTTCATTAAATATTCATAATTATGTTAAAAACCTACTTTTGCGAACTAGTCCTAGGTTTTTTGCCCGATCGGAACCAGACCAGTTTAGGGCAATTCTCTGGACTCTCTAGATCAATAATTATCGAAAAAAAGTTGAACTTTTGCATTTGGGTGGCTGTAATAGGGTCATTTATAAAATGGGTGTGGCAAAATACACTCAAAAGCCTATAAATCATATATAAAAACTCAGAACTTCACAAAAATTGGTGAGCATATGTGACATAACATCATTAATAACCATGCAAAATATTATGGAGATCGGACCATAGGTGGCGCTATAACTGTTAAAAAGCTTTGAAAAACATATTTTTCTTATGGTAAATTGCCTGTATTGGCTGTAAATGGACTTTTCCATCTATTATTTCAGTGGTTAAAAGCTTTCTAAATAAATCTTAATGTCTTAAATGCTTATGTGCTTAAAGGCCTTAAATGCTTGAACCCCGATAAATGCTGCTTGCAGCTTTAATTAGGGGTTCAAGCACGAAGTGCTGAAACCCTATTGTAATTGTACTGATTTTTATTATTAGGGGTTCAAGCACGAAGTGCTGAAACCCTATTGTAATCGTCCTGATTTTTAGGGGTTCAAGCACGAAGTGCTGAAACCCTATTGTAATTGTAAGGATTTTTATTATTATTATTATTATTCTTCTCCGCTAAAACGCATCGTGCAGCCCAAACCGTAAGAGCTAGAGACTTGAAACTTGGCCACAAGGTAGTATAAAAATCGAGGAGAGGTTATCAAAGTATGAGCCCGATTGGCCAATAGGTGGCGCTATAGCGCAAAAAACAAAAAAAAATCACTATTTTGCTCATATCTCAATAACCATTTGTCTCAGCTTCAAGTGTCATACATCATTGGAATCCTTGGCTCAAGCCGAACAAGAAATACAGGAGGTATTTTATTTCCGGTATGCAAATTTTTCCGCCATTTTGGATTTTGTCCAAAACCTACTTTTGCGAACTAGTCCCTGGTTTTTCGCCCGATCGGAACCAGACCAGTCTAGGACAATTCTCTGGACTCTCTAGATAAATAATTATTGAAAAAAAGTTGAACTTTTGCATTTGCCTGGCTGTAACAGGGTCATTTAGGAAAGTGGAGGGACAAAAAACACTCAAAAGCCTATACAACCTAAGGGAAAACACCAAACTTCACAAAAATCGATGAGCATATGTGTCCTAACATGGTGAAGAAGCATGCCAAGTTTCGTGAAGATCGGACAATAGGTGGCGCTATAACTGGCAAAAACGTCTCTTCTTATTAGGGGTTCAAGCACGAAGTGCTGAAACCCTATTGTAATTGTACTGATTTTTATTAGGGGTTCAAGCACGAAGTGCTGAAACCCTATTGTAATTGTAAGGATTTTTAGGGGTTCAAGCACGAAGTGCTGAACACCTATTGTATTTGTACTGATTTTTATTATTATTATTATTATTATTATTATTATTATTCCGCCGTAAAACGCATCGTGCAGCCCAAACCGTAAGACCAGGAACCTTGAAACTTTGCCATATGGTAGTACAAAAATCGAGGAGAGGTTATCAAATTATGACCTCGATTGGCCCATAGGTGGCGCTATAGCGACCAAAAGCGCGAAACTGCTCATAACTCCTAGACCGTATGTCGTAGGCTCAAGTGTCTTATATCGTTGGAAAGCTTAACGACTAAAGGTCAAAACGTATATCTCCGATTTCATTTCTGGTATGTAAATTTTCCGCCATTTTGAATTATGTCAAAAACCTACTTTTGCGAACTAGTCCCTGGTTTTTTGTCCGATCGGAACCAAACCAGTGCAGAAATGTTCTCTGGAGTCTGAATATCAATAATTATCGAAAAAAAGTTGAAATTTTGATTCATGGTCGATAGGGGGCGCTAATTGAACGTTGTAGGAGGAGCCTATTTTACTAAAATGGCTATAACTCGAGAAGTAAATGAGATATCTTCACCAAACTTGGTACACATGTGTATGAGTTCAATCTGGGGTCACAGTAAATAAATCTCGACGATTGAACAATAGGTGGCGCTATAACATGAAAAAAACATGAAAAGGGCTATAACCACCTGACCGTTAGTCCAAATGACTTGAAAATTGGTATGCAGTGTCTTGGTCCAAGGTGCCATGTATGTCTATGAGGACATTAGCGTATCTCAAAAAACATGGCCGCCATCGGCCAATGAAGTTTGAGCATCTATTAGACAAGGTTAACGGAGGCCGATCGGAACAAAACTCGGTAGGCATGTTCAAATCATGGCTCTAGAGGTCTGTAAGAATTTTGAAAGAAATCAGCCACTAGTTGGCGCTAGCGAGATTTTTGGTTTGTTAAATAAAACTTAATAACTTTTGATGCTTTTGTGCTTAAATGCCTTAAAGGCCTTAACTGCTTGAACCCCGATAAATGCTGCTTGCAGCTTTAATTATTATTATTATTATTATTCTTCTCCGCTAAAACGCATCGTGCAGCCCAAACCGTAAGAGCTAGAGACTTGAAACTTGGCCACAAGGTAGTATAAAAATCGAGGAGAGGTTATCAAAGTATGAGCCCGATTGGCCAATAGGTGGCGCTATAGCGCAAAAAACAAAAAAAAATCACTATTTTGCTCATATCTCAATAACCATTTGTCTCAGCTTCAAGTGTCATACATCATTGGAATCCTTGGCTCAAGCCGAACAAGAAATACAGGAGGTATTTTATTTCCGGTATGCAAATTTTTCCGCCATTTTGGATTTTGTCCAAAACCTACTTTTGCGAACTAGTCCCTGGTTTTTCGCCCGATCGGAACCAAACCAGTGCAGAAATGTTCACAGTAGTCTGAATATCAATAATTATCGAAAAAAAGTTGAAATTTCGATTCACGGTCGCTAAGGGGCGCCAAAACGTTTGAAGAAGGCGGAGCCTATTTTACTAAAATGGCTATAACTCCAGAAGTAAATGAGGTATCTTCACCAAACTCGGTACACATGTGTAAGAGGTCAATCTGAGGTCACAGTAAAATAATCGCGGCGATTGGCCACATGGTGGCGCTATAACATTAAAAAAACATAAAACAGGCTATAACCACCTGACTGTTAGTCCGATTGACTTGAAAATTGGTATGCAGTGTCTTGGTCCAAGGTGTCATGTATGTCTATGAGGACATTGGCGTATCTCGAAAAACATGGCCGCCATTGGCCAATGAAGTTTGAGCACCTATTAGACAAGGTTAACGGAGGCCGATCGGAACAAAACTCGATGGGCATGTTCAACTCATGGCCCTAGAGGTCTGTAAGAATTTTGAAAGAAATCGGCCACTAGTTGGCGCTAACAAGTTTTATGGCTCTGTAATCACGTGGTGTTACACTTATCGTCACAAAATGCATATCATTTGATAGATCTGCTCATGCTCAACAACTTTGCCTCAAGAACTACTAATGTCAATCAAACCGTTCATTAAATATTTGCAAACATGTTAAAAACCTACTTTTGCGAACTAGTCCCTGGTTTTTCGCCCGATCAGAACCAGACCAGTCTAGGGCAATTCTCTGGACTCTCTAGATCAATAATTATCGAAAAAAAGTTGAACTTTTGCATTTGGATGGTTGTAATAGGGTCATTTAGAAAATGGGCGTGGCAAAATACACTAAAAAGCCTATAAATCCTAAATTCAAACTCAGAACTTCACAAAAATTGATGAGCATATGTGACATAACATGCTAAAGAAGCATGGAAATTTTTATGGAGATCAGACCATAGGTGGCACTATAACTGTTAAAAAGCTTTAAAATCATATATTTCCTATGGTAAACTGCCTGTATTGCTGTAAATGGTCTTTTCCATATATGATCATATAATTTTCATATCATAATGTTAAAAACTAGTGCAATACAATTCTCTGGACTCACTAGATCAATAATTGTCAGAAAAAGTTGAATTACTTCATTTGGATAGCTATAATAGGGTCACTTCAATATGTAGCCTTAAAATGAATACCATATTAAGCCAATAATTGGTATTTTACTGCCCCCTGCTGTCATTTCATCATACTACTCCCTAATATTGTTATATAATTCATATTTAGACTTTATAAAATCATTATTTTAACATTTAACATGAAAACGAAAGTAAAACGGCATTTAGGCCACGCCCCCCAGTACAAATTCACTCATAACTCGAAAACGGAAAGTCGTTGCACGCTCAAATTTTGATGGTAAGGTCCTCTCCACGCTCTTGATCGAAACGTGTCATCGCGGGCCTCGGGAGCGCGCCCCCCGGCGATCGGTGGACCGCGGGACCCCCGACTTTGAACGGCCGTAGCTCCCGACCCAGACCACCCTGAACCTTGTGTGAGAGCTCGTTGGAAAGGGCCCGTCCCTGGCTAGTTTCGATTGAAATCTGGTGTAATTTGCCCTGGGCATTCCAGAGATAAAAGCCTCAAAAGACATGCCTTTGAACAGTCATAACTCCCGAACCCAATCGCCCAAAAACACCGCGATGGTCTCATTGAACAGGGCTCCTCAAGCACTATCTATGCTCTGAGGTTCAGAATTTTTCGCCTTCTGGTTCCCGAGATATAAGTGAAAAACCAAATTCCCATTCATTCATTCAAACACTTCAACTGTAAGATGGAGGCTGTAATTCCACTGTTGTCAACTAGAGGGAGCAGCAGTATTACACATAGTATTAATCTTTTTATCAGCTTTCAGCTTTGGCCAACAAACAAATGGTTAAAGCTATTTTTTTATTTTATTATTGGACTGATAATATAGATCACAATGAAATATATGAAATGGTTAGACCATTAAAATATTTTTTTCACAATAACACATCCTAAAGACATTGAAAACATATTTGTGTGTGTGTGTGTGTGTGTGTGAGTATGCATTATTGAGTTAACATGGAAAACACTTATATTACAATAACTATTATAACACAATCATATTTTGTCAGTGTTTATCACTTCATTTGCACTGACACTTCACATAATTGCTAGTAATGTAGTAAATCACGCTAGAAACATGGTAAATCATAGTAAGTAATTGATGGTCTCATTCAACAGGGCTCCTCAAGCACTCTCTATGCTCTGAGTTTCAGAATTTTTTGCCTTCTGGTTCCCGAGATATAAGTGAAAAACCAAATTCCCATTCATTAATTCATTCAAACACTTCAACTGTAAGATGGAAGCTGTAATACCACTGTCCACTAGAGGGAGCAGCAGGATTACGCATGACCTTTTCATTAGTTTTCAGTATTGGGAAACAAACAAATGCTTTAAAAAGCAATCATTTTTTCTTTTTTTTTTTTCTTTTCTTTTTTATATTATTAGATCACAAAGGAATTCTAATAGACCAATACATATATTTTCTGAATAACATATTCCAAAACATTAAAAACATATGTGCATTTGTGTATGTTTATTTCTGTGTGTGTGTGTGTGTGTGTGTGTGTGTGTGTGTGTGTGTGTGTGTGTGTGTGTGTGTGTGTGTGCGTGTGCGTGTGTGTGTGTGCGCGTGTGTGTGTGTGTGTGTGTAAGCATGCATTATTGAGTTAACATGGAAAAACTGGTTTGCTTTAGTCCAGAAAACTGGTGAAAATCATGAAGTTTAAAGTGAAAGTGAACTAATAAGTGGTCTTCTTCTGCCCTCTGCTGGCCATTCTACTTATTAATGAAGTCTTTTCACATGTGCTCACATTCATATTTAGACTCTAAAAATCACTTATATAACAATAACTATTATAACACAATCAGATTTTATCAGTGTTTATCACTTCATTTGCACTGACACTTCACATAATTGCTAGAAACATGGTAAATCATAGTGAATAATACTATAATGTGGTGTATCAAGGTAAACCATGCTAGAATCCTGGCAAATCATTCTAGAACGTGGTAAATCATGGTAAACTATGCTAAAACAGGGTAAATCATGGTAAACCATGATAAACTATGGTAAATCATGTTAGAATGTGGTATATCATGGTAAATCATGCTAGAACAGGGTAAATCATGGTAAACTATGATAAATCATGATAAACTATGGTAAACCATGCTAGAATCACAGTAAACAATGGTAAATCATACTAGAATGTAGTATATCATGGTAAATCATGCTAGAATATGGTAAATCAAGGTAAACTAAGATAAAATCATGGTAAACTATGTAAATCATGCTAGAATCATAGTAAATAATACTAGAATGTGGTAAATTATTGTGGGAGGAGCCTATTTTACTAAAATGTCTATAACTCAAGAAGTAAATGATATATCTTCACCAAACTCAGTACACATGTGTATGGGTTCAATTTGAGGTCACAGTAAACAATTTTATGGAGATCGGTCCATAGATGGCACTATAACTGCTATAAAAAGCTTTAAAACCATATATGTCCTATGGTACATTGCCTGTATTGGCTGTAAATGGTCTTTTCCATCTATTATGTCAGTGGTTACATGCTTGCTAAATAAAACTTAATAACTTTTGATGCTTTTGTGCTTAAAAGACCTTAAATGCTTGAACCCCGATAAATGCTGCTTGCAGCTTTAATTAGGGGTTCAAGCACGAAGTGCTGAAACCCTATTGTAATTGTAAGGATTTTTATTATTATTATTATTATTCTTCCGCCGTAAAACGCATCGTGCAGCCCAAACCGTAAGAGCTGGAACCTTGAAACTTTGCCAGATGGTAGTACAAAAATCGAGGAGAGGTTATCAAATTATGACGCCAATTGGCCCATAGGTGGCGCTATAACAACCAAAAGCGCAAAACTGGTCATAACTCCTAGACCGTATGTCGTAGACTCAAGTGTCTTATATCCTTGGAAAGCTGGACATCTGAAGGTCAAAACGTATATCTCCGATTTTATTTGCAGTAGGCAAATTTTTCCGCCATTTTGAATTTTGTCAAAAACCTACTTTTGCAAACTAGTCCCTGGTTTTTCGCCCGATCGGAACCAAACCAGTGCAGAATTGTTCTCTGGAGTCTGACGATCAATAATTATCGAAAAAAAGTTGAATTTTCGATTCGTGGTCGCTAGGGGGTGCAAAATTAACATTGTGGGAGGAGCCTATTTTACTAAAATAGCTATAACTCAAGAAGTAATTTAGTAAACTTCACCAAACTTGGTAAACTTGTGTAAAAGGTCAATCTGAGGTCACAGTAAAAATATTGCGTCGATTGGCCACATGGTGGCGCTATAAAACAAAAAAAACGTATAGACACCTGACCGTTTTTCCGAATGACTTGAAATTTGGTATGCAGTGTCTTGGCCCAAGGGGCCATGTATGTCTAAAAGGATATTGGCGTATCTCAAAAAACATGGCCGCCATTGGCCAATGAGGTTTGAGCACCGTTAACGAAGTCCGATCGGAGCGAAACTCGGTGGGCAGGTTCGGCTCAAGCCCCTAGAGGTCTGTAAGAATTTTGAAAGAAATCGGCCACTAGTTGGCGCTAACGAGTTTTATGGCTCTGTAATCACGTGGTGTTACACTTATTGTCATAAAATGCATATCATCTGATAGATCTGCTCATGCTGAACAACTTTGCCTCAAGAACCACTAATGTCAATCAAACCATTCATTAATTATTCATGAATATGTTAAAAACCTACTTTTGCGAACTAGTCCCTGGTTTTTCGCCCGATCGGAACCAGACCAGTCTAGGACAATTCTCTGGACTCTCTAGATCAATAATTATCGAAAAAAAGTTTAACTTTTGCATTTGGGTGGCTGTAATAGGGTAATTTATAAAAGGGGCGTGGCAAAATACACTAAAATGCCTATAAATCATAAATGAAAACTCAGAACTTCACAAAAATTGGTGAGCATATGTGACATAACATCATTAACAAGCATGCCAAATTTTATGGAGATCGGACCAAAGGTGGCGCTATAACTGTTAAAAAGCTTTAAAACCATATATTTCCCATGGTAAACTGCCTGTATTGGCTGTAAATGGTCTTTTCCGTCTATTATGTCAGTTGTTAAATGCTTGCTAAATAAAACTTAATGTCTTTTGATGCTTGTGTGCTTAAAGGCCTTAAAGGCCTTAACTGCTTGAACCCCGATAAATGCTGCTTGCAGCTTTAATTATTATTATTATTATTATTCTTCTGCCGTAAAACGCATCGTGCAGCCCAAACCGTAAGGGCTAGAGCATTGAAACTTTGCCAGATGGTAGTACAAAAATCGAGGAGAGGTTCAGAGATTATGACCCCGATTGGCCCATAGGTGGCGCTATAGCAACCAAAAGCGCGAAACAGATCATAACTCCTAGACCGTATGTCGTAGACTCAAGTGTCTTATATCATTGGAAAGCTGGACGCCTGACGAACAAAACGTATATCTCCGATTTCATTTCCGTCATGATAGATTTTCCGCCATTTTGAATTTTGTCAAAAACCTACTTTTGCAAACTAGTCCTAGGTTTTTTGTCCGATCGGAACCAAACCAGTGCAGAAATGTTCTCTGGAGTCTGAAGATCAATAATTATCAAAAAAAAGTTGAAATTTTTATTCATGGTCGCTAGGGGGCATAAAATGAACGTTGTGGGCGGAGCCTATTTTACTAAAATGGCTATAACTCAAAAAGTAAATCAGATAGATTAACCAAACTTGGTACACATGTGTATGGGTTCAGTCTGTGATCACAGTAAAAAAATCGCGACGATTGAGCACTAGGTGGCGCTATAACATGAAAAAAACATGAAAAGGGCTATAACCACCTGACCATTAGTCAGATTGACTTGAAAATTGGTATGCAGTGTCTTGGTCCAAGGTGCCATGTATGTCTATGAGGACATTGGTGTATCTCAAAAAACATGGCCGCCATTGGCCAATAAAGTTGAGCACCTATTAGACAAGGTTAACGGAGGCCGATCGGAACGAAACTCGATGGGCATGTTCGACTCATGGCCCTAGAGGTCTGTAAGAATTTTGAAAGAAATCGGCCACTAGTTGGCGCTAACGAGTTTTATGGCTCTGTAATCACGTGGTGTTACACTTATCGTCACAAAATGCATATCATTTGATAGATCTGCTCATGCTCAACAACTTTGCCTCAAAAACCACTAATGTCAATCAAACGGTTCATTAAATATTCATGAATATGTAAAAAACCTACTTTTGCGAACTAGTCCTAGGTTTTTCGCCCGATCGGAACCAGACCAGTCTAGGACAATTCTCTGGACTCTCTAGATCAATAATTATCAAAAAAAAGTTGAACTTTTGCATTTGGATGGCTGTAATAGGGTCATTTATAAAATGGGCGTGGCAAAATGCACTAAAAAGCCTATAAATCATAAATAAAAACTCAGAACTTCACAAAAATTGGTGGGCATATGTGACATAACATCATTAACAACCATGCCAAATTTTATGGAGATCGGACGATAGGTGGCGCTATAACTGTTAAAAACCTTTAAAACCATACATTTCCTATGGTAAATTGCCTGTTTTGGCTGTAAATGGTCTTTTCCATCTATGATCATAGAATTTTCATATCATAATGTTCAAAACTAGTGCAGTACAATTCTCTGGACTCTCTAGATCAGTAATTATCAGAAAAAGTTGAACTACTTCATTTGGATGGCATTTGGATGGCCTTGACCAAGTGTCCCCGAAAGCTTATATCTTTTAAGATGCTCAGATCTTCTTAAAAACAAGTCAGAACATGTGAAATATCACTCTGAACAAGCATGAAAAATGTCAGACAGATCGGACAAAATTTGACTCTATAACAGTTTAAAAAGGTGAAAATAATATGAATACAATGGCATATTAAGCCATTAAGTGGTATTTTACTGCCCCCTGCTGTTTAAAATAGTTATTTTGTCATATTGTTTCTATAATTCATATTTAGACTTTATAAAATCATTATTTTAACATTTACAATTACATTTAGTCAAAATCCATCTGTTAAAGTATTAGTGTGTGTGTGTGTGTGTGTGTAAGCATGCATTATGGAGTTAACATGGAAAGACTGGTTTGCTTTAGTGCAGAAAACTGGTGAAAATCATGAAGATTAAACTGAAACTGAGCCAATAATGGTCTTCTAGTGCCCTCTGCTGGCCATTCTACTTATTAATGAAGTCTTTTGACATGTGCTTTTGAATTCATAATTAGACATTAAAAAATCACTTATATAACAATAACTATTATAACACAATCAGATTTTGTCCGTGTTTATCACTTCATTTGCACTGACACTTCACATACTTGCTAGAATGTGGCATATCATGGTAAATCATGCTAGAACATGGTAAATCAAGGTAAACTAAGATAAATTCATGGTAAACTATGCCAGAACAGGGTAAATCATGGTAAACCATGGTAAATCATGCTAGAATGTGGAAAATCATGGTAAATCATGCTAGAACATGGTAAATCAAGGTAAACTAAGATGAATTCATGGTAAACTATGCTAGAACAGGGTAAATCATGGTAAACCATGGTAAATCATGATAAACTATGGTAAATCATGCTAGAATGTGGTATATCATGGTAAATCATGCTAAAACATGGTAAATCAAAGTAAATTAAGATAAAATCATGGTAAACTATGCTAGAACATGGTAAATAATGGTAAACCATGGTGAATCATGATAAACTATGGTAAATCATGCTAGAATGTGGTATATCATGGTAAATCATGCTAGAACATGGTCTTTTCCATCTATAATGTCAGTGGTTACATGCTTGCTAAATAAAACTTTATAACTTTTGATGCTTAAAAACCTTAAAGACCTTAATAGCTTGAACCCCGATAAATGCTGCTTGCAGCTTTAATTAGGGGTTCAAGCACGAAGTGCTGAAACCCTATTGTAATTGTAAGGATTTTTAGGGGTTCAAGCACGAAGTGCTGAAACCCTATTGTAATTGTAAGGATTTTTATTATTATTATTATTATTCTTCTCCGCTAAAACGCATCGTGCAGCCCAAACCGTAAGAGCTAGAGACTTGAAACTTGGCCACAAGGTAGTACAAAAATCGAGGAGAGGTTATCAAAGTATGAGCCCGATTGGCCAATAGGTGGCGCTATAGCGCAAAAAACAAAAAAAAATCACTATTTTGCTCATATCTCAATAACCATTTGTCTCAGCTTCAAGTGTCATACATCATTGGAATCCTTGGCTCAAGCCGAACAAGAAATATAGGAGGTATTTTATTTCCGGTATGCAAATTTTTCCGCCATTTTGGATTTTGTCCAAAACCTACTTTTGCGAACTAGTCCCTGGTTTTTCGCCCGATCGGAACCAAACCAGTGCAGAAATGTTCACAGTAGTCTGAATATCAATAATTATCGAAAAAAAGTTGAAATTTCGATTCACGGTCGCTAAGGGGTGCCAAAACGTTTGAAGAAGGCGGAGCCTATTTTACTAAAATGGCTATAACTCCAGAAGTAAATGAGGTATCTTCACCAAACTCGGTACACATGTGTAAGAGGTCAATCTGAGGTCACAGTAAAATAATCGCGGCGATTGGCCACATGGTGGCGCTATAACATTAAAAAAACATAAAATGGGCTATAACCACCTGACCGTTAGTCCGATTGACTTGAAAATTGGTATGCAGTGTCTTGGTCCAAGGTGCCATGTATGTCTATGAGGACATTAGTGTATCTCAAAAAACATGGCCGCCATCAGCCAATGAAGTTTGAGCACCTATTAGACAAGGTTAACGGAGGCCGATCGGAACGAAACTCGATGGGCATGTTCGACTCATGGCCCTAAAGGTCTGTAAGAATTTTGAAAGAAATCGGCCACTAGTTGGCGCTAACGAGTTTTATGGCTCTGTAATCACGTGGTGTTACACTTATCGTCACAAAATGCATATCATTTGATAGATCTGCTCATGCTCAACAACTTAGCCTCAAGAACCACTAATGTCAATCAAACCATTCATTAATTATTCGCGAATATGTTAAAAACCTACTTTTGCGAACTAGTCCTAGGTTTTTTGCCCGATCGGAACCAGACCAGTTTAGGGCAATTCTCTGGACTCTCTAAATCAATAATTATCGAAAAAAAGTTGAACTTTTGCATTTGGGTGGCTGTAATAGGGTCATTTATAAAATGGGTGTGGCAAAATACACTCAAAAGCCTATAAATCATATATAAAAACTCAGAACTTCACAAAAATTGGTGAGCATATGTGACATAACATCATTAATAACCATGCAAAATATTATGGAGATCGGACCATAGGTGGCGCTATAACTGTTAAAAAGCTTTGAAAACCATATTTTTCTTATGGTAAATTGCCTGTATTGGCTGTAAATGGACTTTTCCATCTATTATTTCAGTGGTTAAAAGCTTTCTAAATAAATCTTAATGTCTTAAATGCTTATGTGCTTAAAGGCCTTAAATGCTTGAACCCCGATAAATGCTGCTTGCAGCTTTAATTATTATTATTATTATTATTCTTCTCCGCTAAAACGCATCGTGCAGCCCAAACCGTAAGAGCTAGAGACTTGAAACTTGGCCACAAGGTAGTATAAAAATCGAGGAGAGGTTATCAAAGTATGAGCCCGATTGGCCAATAGGTGGCGCTATAGCGCAAAAAACAAAAAAAAATCACTATTTTGCTCATATCTCAATAACCATTTGTCTCAGCTTCAAGTGTCATACATCATTGGAATCCTTGGCTCAAGCCGAACAAGAAATATAGGAGGTATTTTATTTCCGGTATGCAAATTTTTCCGCCATTTTGGATTTTGTCCAAAACCTACTTTTGCGAACTAGTCCCTGGTTTTTCGCCCGATCGGAACCAAACCAGTGCAGAAATGTTCACAGTAGTCTGAATATCAATAATTATCGAAAAAAAGTTGAAATTTCGATTCACGGTCGCTAAGGGGCGCCAAAACGTTTGAAGAAGGCGGAGCCTATTTTACTAAAATGGCTATAACTCCAGAAGTAAATGAGGTATCTTCACCAAACTCGGTACACATGTGTAAGAGGTCAATCTGAGGTCACAGTAAAATAATCGCGGCGATTGGCCACATGGTGGCGCTATAACATTAAAAAAACATAAAATGGGCTATAACCACCTGACCGTTAGTCCGATTGACTTGAAAATTGGTATGCAGTGTCTTGGTCCAAGGTGCCATGTATGTCTATGAGGACATTAGTGTATCTCAAAAAACATGGCCGCCATCAGCCAATGAAGTTTGAGCACCTATTAGACAAGGTTAACGGAGGCCGATCGGAACGAAACTCGATGGGCATGTTCGACTCATGGCCCTAAAGGTCTGTAAGAATTTTGAAAGAAATCGGCCACTAGTTGGCGCTAACGAGTTTTATGGCTCTGTAATCACGTGGTGTTACACTTATCGTCACAAAATGCATATCATTTGATAGATCTGCTCATGCTCAACAACTTAGCCTCAAGAACCACTAATGTCAATCAAACCATTCATTAATTATTCGCGAATATGTTAAAAACCTACTTTTGCGAACTAGTCCTAGGTTTTTTGCCCGATCGGAACCAGACCAGTTTAGGGCAATTCTCTGGACTCTCTAGATCAATAATTATCGAAAAAAAAGTTGAACTTTTGCATTTGGGTGGCTGTAATAGGGTCATTTATAAAATGGGTGTGGCAAAATACACTCAAAAGCCTATAAATCATATATAAAAACTCAGAACTTCACAAAAATTGGTGAGCATATGTGACATAACATCATTAATAACCATGCAAAATATTATGGAGATCGGACCATAGGTGGCGCTATAACTGTTAAAAAGCTTTGAAAACCATATTTTTCTTATGGTAAATTGCCTGTATTGGCTGTAAATGGACTTTTCCATCTATTATTTCAGTGGTTAAAAGCTTTCTAAATAAATCTTAATGTCTTAAATGCTTATGTGCTTAAAGGCCTTAAATGCTTGAACCCCGATAAATGCTGCTTGCAGCTTTAATTATTATTATTATTCTTCCGCCGTAAAACGCATCGTGCAGCCCAAACCGTAAGAGCTGGAACCTTGAAACTTTGCCAGATGGTAGTACAAAAATCGAGGAGAGGTTATCAAATTATGACGCCGATTGGCCCATAGGTGGCGCTATAGCAACCAAATGCGCGAAACTGCTCATAACTCCTAGACGGTAAGTCATAGACTCAAGTGTCTTATATCATTGGAAAGGTGGTCGCCTGGCGAACAAAACGTATATCTCCGATTTTATTTCCGCCATTATAGATTTTCCGCCATTTTGAATTATGTTGAAAACCTACTTTTGCAAACTAGTCCCTGGTTTTTGGCCCGATCGGAACCAAACCAGTGCAGAATTGTTCACTGGAGTCTGAAGATCAATAATTATCGAAAAAAAGTTGAAATTTCGATTCATGGTCGTTAGGGGGTGCAAAATTAACGTTGTGGGAGGAGCCTATTTTACTAAAATGGCTATAACTCAAGAAGTAATTAAGTAAACTTCACCAAACTTGGTACACATGTGTAAGAGGTCAATCTGAGGTCACAGTAAAGAAATTGCGTCGATTGGCCACATGGTGGCGCTATAAAACAAAAAAAACGTATAGACACCTGACCGTTTTTCCGAATGACTTGAAATTTGGTATGCAGTGTCTTGGCCCAAGGGGCCATGTATGCCTAAAAGGATATTGGCGTATCTCAAAAAACATGGCCGCCATTGGCCAATGAAATTTGAGCACCGTTAACGAAGTCCGATCGGAGCGAAACTCGGTGGGCATGTTCGGCTCAAGCCCCTAGAGGTCTGTAAGAATTTTGAAAGAAATCGGCCACTAGTTGGCGCTAACGAGTTTTATGGCTCTGTAATCACGTGGTGTTACACTTATCATCACAAAATGCATATCATTTGATAGATCTGCTCATGCTGAACAACTTTGCCTCAAGAACCATTGCTGTCAATCAAACCGTTCATTAAATATTCATGAATATGTTAAAAACCTACTTTTGCGAACTAGTCCCTGGTTTTTCGCCCGATCGGAACCAGACCAGTCTAGGACAATTCTCTGGACTCTCTAGATAAATAATTATCGAAAAAAAGTTGAACTTTTGCATTTGGGTGGCTGTAATAGGGTAATTTATAAAAGGGGCGTGGCAAAATACACTAAAAAGCCTATAAATCATAAATGAAAACTCAGAACTTCACGAAAATTGGTGAGCATATGTGCCATAACATTCTAAACAAGCATGCAAAATTTCATGTAGATCGGACCATAGGTGGCGCTATAACTGTTAAAAAGCTTTGAAAACCATATATTTCCTATGGTAAATTGCCTGTATTGGCTGTAAATGGACTTTTCCATCTATTATTTCAGTGGTTAAAAGCTTTCTAAATAAATCTTAATGTCTTAAATGCTTATGTGCTTAAAGGCCTTAAATGCTTGAACCCCGATAAATGCTGCTTGCAGCTTTAATTAGGGGTTCAAGCATGAAATGCTGAAACCCTATTGTAATTGTACTGATTTTTATTATTATTATTATTATTCTGCCGTAAAACGCATCGTGCAGCCCAAACCGTAAGTGCTAGAGACTTGAAACTTTGCCAGAAGGTAGTACAAAAATCGAGGAGAGGTTCAGAGAATATGACCCAGATTGGCCAATAGGTGGCGCTACAGTGCAAAAAACAAAAAAATTGCATATTTTTGCTTAAATCTCATCAACCCTTTGTCACAGCCTCAAGTGTCTTATATCACTGGAATCCTTGGGTCAAGCCGAACAAAACTGGCCTCAAGGATTTCATTTCCGGTATGCAAATTTTTCCGCCATATTGGATTTTGTCCAAAACATACTTTTGCGAACTAGTCCCTGGATTTTTGCCCGATCGGAACCAAACCAGTGCAGAAATGTTCACAGGAGTCTGATTATCAATAATTATCGAAAAAAAGTTGAAATTTCGATTCACGGTCGCTAAGGGGCGCCAAAACGTTTGAAGGAGGCGGAGCCTATTTTACTAAAATGGCTATAACTCCAGAAGTAAATGAGGTATCTTCACCAAACTCGGTACACATATGTAAGAGGTCAATCAGGGGTCACGGTAAAAAAATCGCGACGATTGAAGACTAGGTGGCGCTATAATATGAAAAAAACATAAAACAGGCTATAACCACCTGACCGTTAGTCCGATTGACTTGAAAATTGGTATGCAGTGTCTTGGTCCAAGGTGCCATGTATGTCTATGAGGACATTGGTGTATCTCAAAAAACATGGCCGCCATCGGCCAATGAAGTTTGAGCAACTATTAGACAAGGTTAACGGAGGCTGATCGGAACGAAACTTGATGGGCATGTTCGACTCATGGCCCTAGAGGTCTGTAAGAATTTTGAAAGAAATCGGCCACTAGTTGGCGCTAACGAGTTTTATGGCTCTGTAATCACGTGGTGTTACACTTATCGTCACAAAATGCATATCATTTGATAGATCTGCTCATGCTCAACAACTTAGCCTCAAGAACCACGAATGTCAATCAAACCATTCATTAATTATTCGCGAATATGTTAAAAACCTACTTTTGCGAACTAGTCCTAGGTTTTTTGCCCGATCGGAACCAGACCAGTTTAGGGCAATTCTCTGGACTCTCTAGATCAATAATTATTGAAAAAAAGTTGAACTTTTGCATTTGGGTGGCTGTAATAGGGTCATTTATAAAATGGGTGTGGCAAAATACACTCAAAAGCCTATAAATCATATATAAAAACTCAGAACTTCACAAAAATTGGTGAGCATGTGTGACATAACATCATTAATAACCATGCAAAATATTATGGAGATCGGACCATAGGTGGCGCTATAACTGTTAAAAAGCTTTGAAAACCATATTTTTCTTATGGTAAATTGCCTGTATTGGCTGTAAATGGACTTTTCCATCTATTATTTCAGTGGTTAAAAGCTTTCTAAATAAATCTTAATGTCTTAAATGCTTATGTGCTTAAAGGCCTTAAATGCTTGAACCCCGATAAATGCTGCTTGCAGCTTTAATTAGGGGTTCAAGCATGAAATGCTGAAACCCTATTGTAATTGTAAGGATTCGTAAAACGCATCGTGCAGGACAAACCGTAAGGCCTAGAGACGTGAAACCTGGCCAGATGGTAGGCCTCAATTTGGGGACAACCTATCAGAGTATGACCCCAATTGGCCCATAGGTGGCGCTACAGCAACCAAAAGTACTAAATCGCTCATAACTCTTAGACCGTTTGTCCCAGGATCAAGTGTCTTATATCGTTGGAATCCTTGGCTCAAGGCGGACAAAATGGCTATCTCCGATTTGGATGTAGGCAGGGAAAATTTTCTGCTATGTCGGATTTTGTCCGAAACCTACTTTTGCGAACTAGTCCCTGGTTTTTGGCCCGATCGGAACCAAACCAGTCTAGGACAATTCTCTGGACTCTCTAGATCAATAATTATCGAAAAAAAGTTGAACTTTTGCATTTGGGTGGCTGTAACAGGGTCATTTAGAAAAGGGGCGTGGCAAAATACACTAAAAAGCCTATAAATCCCAAATGAAAACTCAGAACTTCACAAAAATTGATGAGCATATGTGTCAGAACATGGTGAGGAAGCATGCAGAGTTTCATGGAGATCGGACCATAGGTGGCGCTATAACTGGCAAAAAGCCTTCATTCTTATTAGGGGTTCAAGCATGAAATGCTGAAACCCTATTGTAATTGTAAGGATTCGTAAAACGCATCGTGCAGGACAAACCGTAAGGCCTAGAGACGTGAAACCTGGCCAGATGGTAGGCCTCAATTTGGGGACAACCTATCAGAGTATGACCCCAATTGGCCCATAGGTGGCGCTACAGCAACCAAAAGTACTAAATCGCTCATAACTCTTAGACCGTTTGTCCCAGGATCAAGTGTCTTATATCGTTGGAATCCTTGGCTCAAGGCGGACAAAATGGCTATCTCCGATTTGGAAGTAGGCAGGGAAAATTTTCTGCTATGTCGGATTTTGTCCGAAACCTACTTTTGCGAACTAGTCCCTGGTTTTTGGCCCGATCGGAACCAAACCAGTCTAGGACAATTCTCTGGACTCTCTAGATCAATAATTATCGAAAAAAAGTTGAACTTTTGCATTTGGGTGGCTGTAACAGGGTCATTTAGAAAAGGGGCGTGGCAAAATACACTAAAAAGCCTATAAATCCCAAATGAAAACTCAGAACTTCACAAAAATTGATGAGCATATGTGTCAGAACATGGTGAGGAAGCATGCAGAGTTTCATGGAGATCGGACCATAGGTGGCGCTATAACTGGCAAAAAGCCTTCATTCTTATTAGGGGTTCAAGCATGAAATGCTGAAACCCTATTGTAATTGTAAGGATTCGTAAAACGCATCGTGCAGGACAAACCGTAAGGCCTAGAGACGTGAAACCTGGCCAGATGGTAGGCCTCAATTTGGGGACAACCTATCAGAGTATGACCCCAATTGGCCCATAGGTGGCGCTACAGCAACCAAAAGTACTAAATCGCTCATAACTCTTAGACCGTTTGTCCCAGGATCAAGTGTCTTATATCGTTGGAATCCTTGGCTCAAGGCGGACAAAATGGCTATCTCCGATTTGGATGTAGGCAGGGAAAATTTTCTGCTATGTCGGATTTTGTCCGAAACCTACTTTTGCGAACTAGTCCCTGGTTTTTGGCCCGATCGGAACCAAACCAGTCTAGGACAATTCTCTGGACTCTCTAGATCAATAATTATCGAAAAAAAGTTGAACTTTTGCATTTGGGTGGCTGTAACAGGGTCATTTAGAAAAGGGGCGTGGCAAAATACACTAAAAAGCCTATAAATCCCAAATGAAAACTCAGAACTTCACAAAAATTGATGAGCATATGTGTCAGAACATGGTGAGGAAGCATGCAGAGTTTCATGGAGATCGGACCATAGGTGGCGCTATAACTGGCAAAAAGCCTTCATTCTTATTAGGGGTTCAAGCATGAAATGCTGAAACCCTATTGTAATTGTAAGGATTCGTAAAACGCATCGTGCAGGACAAACCGTAAGGCCTAGAGACGTGAAACCTGGCCAGATGGTAGGCCTCAATTTGGGGACAACCTATCAGAGTATGACCCCAATTGGCCCATAGGTGGCGCTACAGCAACCAAAAGTACTAAATCGCTCATAACTCTTAGACCGTTTGTCCCAGGATCAAGTGTCTTATATCGTTGGAATCCTTGGCTCAAGGCGGACAAAATGGCTATCTCCGATTTGGATGTAGGCATGGAAAATTTTCTGCTATGTCGGATTTTGTCCGAAACCTACTTTTGCGAACTAGTCCCTGGTTTTTGGCCCGATCGGAACCAAACCAGTCTAGGACAATTCTCTGGACTCTCTAGATCAATAATTATCGAAAAAAAGTTGAACTTTTGCATTTGGGTGGCTGTAACAGGGTCATTTAGAAAAGGGGCGTGGCAAAATACACTAAAAAGCCTATAAATCCCAAATGAAAACTCAGAACTTCACAAAAATTGATGAGCATATGTGTCAGAACATGGTGAGGAAGCATGCAGAGTTTCATGGAGATCGGACCATAGGTGGCGCTATAACTGGCAAAAAGCCTTCATTCTTATTAGGGGTTCAAGCATGAAATGCTGAAACCCTATTGTAATTGTAAGGATTCGTAAAACGCATCGTGCAGGACAAACCGTAAGGCCTAGAGACGTGAAACCTGGCCAGATGGTAGGCCTCAATTTGGGGACAACCTATCAGAGTATGACCCCAATTGGCCCATAGGTGGCGCTACAGCAACCAAAAGTACTAAATCGCTCATAACTCTTAGACCGTTTGTCCCAGGATCAAGTGTCTTATATCGTTGGAATCCTTGGCTCAAGGCGGACAAAATGGCTATCTCCGATTTGGATGTAGGCAGGGAAAATTTTCTGCTATGTCGGATTTTGTCCGAAACCTACTTTTGCGAACTAGTCCCTGGTTTTTGGCCCGATCGGAACCAAACCAGTCTAGGACAATTCTCTGGACTCTCTAGATCAATAATTATCGAAAAAAAGTTGAACTTTTGCATTTGGGTGGCTGTAACAGGGTCATTTAGAAAAGGGGCGTGGCAAAATACACTAAAAAGCCTATAAATCCCAAATGAAAACTCAGAACTTCACAAAAATTGATGAGCATATGTGTCAGAACATGGTGAGGAAGCATGCAGAGTTTCATGGAGATCGGACCATAGGTGGCGCTATAACTGGCAAAAAGCCTTCATTCTTATTAGGGGTTCAAGCATGAAATGCTGAAACCCTATTGTAATTGTAAGGATTCGTAAAACGCATCGTGCAGGACAAACCGTAAGGCCTAGAGACGTGAAACCTGGCCAGATGGTAGGCCTCAATTTGGGGACAACCTATCAGAGTATGACCCCAATTGGCCCATAGGTGGCGCTACAGCAACCAAAAGTACTAAATCGCTCATAACTCTTAGACCGTTTGTCCCAGGATCAAGTGTCTTATATCGTTGGAATCCTTGACTCAAGGCGGACAAAATGGCTATCTCCGATTTGGATGTAGGCAGGGAAAATTTTCTGCTATGTCGGATTTTGTCCGAAACCTACTTTTGCGAACTAGTCCCTGGTTTTTGGCCCGATCGGAACCAAACCAGTCTAGGACAATTCTCTGGACTCTCTAGATCAATAATTATCGAAAAAAAGTTGAACTTTTGCATTTGGGTGGCTGTAACAGGGTCATTTAGAAAAGGGGCGTGGCAAAATACACTAAAAAGCCTATAAATCATATATAAAAACTCAGAACTTCACAAAAATTGGTGAGCATATGTGACATAACATGCAAAAGAAGCATGGACATTTTTATGAAGATCGGACCATAGGTGGCGCTATAACTGTTAAAAAGCTTTTAAACCATATATTTCCTATGGTAAATTGCCTGTATTGGCTGTAAATTGTGTTTTCCATATGATCATATAATGTTTATAAAATAATGTTAAAAACCAGTGCAATACAATTCTCTGGACTCACTAGATCAATAATTGTCAGAAAAAGTTGAACTACTTCATTTGGATAGCTATAATAGGGTCACTTCAATATGTAGCCTTAAAATGAATACCATATTAAGCCAATAAGTGGTATTTTACTGCCCCCTGCTGTCATTTCATCATACTACTCCCTAATATTGTTATATAATTCATATTTAAACTTTTATAAAGTCTAAATATGAATTATATAACAATATTAGGGAGTAGACTTTATAAAATCATTATTTTAACATTTAACATGAAAACGAAAGTAAAACGGCATTTAGGCCACGCCCCCCCAGTACAAATTCACTCATAACTTGAAAACGGAAAGTCGTTGCGCGCTCAAATTTTGATGGTAAGGTCCTCTCCATGCTCTTGATCGAAACGTGTCATCGCGGGCCTCGGGAGCGCGCCCCCCGTGCATGGCAAGACCGCGGGACCCCCGACTTTGAACAGCCGTAACTCCCGACCCAGACCACCCTGAACCTTGTGTGAGAGCTCGTTGGAAAGGGCCCGTTCTTGGCTAGCTTCGATTCAAATGTGGTGTAATTTGCCCTGGGCATTCCAGAGATAAAAGCCTCAAAAGACATGCCTTTGAACAGTCATAACTCCCGGGCCCAATCGCCCATAAACACCGCGATGGTCTCATTCAACAGGGCTCCTCAAGCACTATATATGCTCTGAGTTTCAGAATTTTTCGCCTTCTGGTTCCCGAGATATAAGTGAAAAACCAAATTCCCATTCATTCATTCAAACACTTCAACTGTAAGATGGAGGCTGTAATTCCACTGTTGTCAACTAGAGGGAGCAGCAGTATTAGACATAGTATTAATCTTTTTATCAGCTTTCAGCTTTGGCCAACAAACAAATGGTTAAAGCTATTTTTTTAAAATTATTATTGGACTGATAATATAGATCACAATGAAATATATGAAATGGTTAGACCATTAAAATATTTTTTCACAATAACACATCCTAAAGACATTGAAAACATATTTGTGTGTGTGTGTGTGTGTGTGTGTGTGTGTGTGTGTGTGTGTGTGTGTGTGTGTGTGTGTAAGCATGCATTATTGAGTTAACATGGAAAATACTTATATTACAATAACTATTATAACACAATCATATTTTGTCAGTGTTTATCACTTCATTTGCACTGACACTTCACATAATTGCTAGTAATGTGGTAAATCACGCTAGAAACATGGTAAATCATAGTAAATAATTGATGGTATCATTCAACAGGGCTCCTCAAGCACTATCTATGCTCTGAGTTTCAGAATTTTTCGCCTTCTGGTTCCCGAGATATAAGTGAAAAACCAAATTCCCATTCAGTCATTCATTCAATCACTTCAACTGTAAGATGGAAGCTGTAATACCACTGTCCACTAGAGGGAGCAGCAGGATTACGCATGATCTTTTCATTAGTTTTCAGTATTGGGAAACAAACAAATGCTTTAAAAAGCAATCATTTTTTCTTTTTTTTTTCTTTTCTTTTTTATATTATTAGATCACAAAGGAATTCTAATAGACCAATACATATATTTTCTCAATAACATATTCCAAAACATTAAAAACATATTTGTATTTGTGTATGTTTATTTCTCTCTCTCTGTGTGTGTGTGTGTGTGTGTGTGTGTGTGTGTGTGTGTGTGTGTGTGTGTAAGCATGCATTATTGAGTTAACATGGAAAAACTGGTTTGCTTTAGTCCAGAAAACTGGTGAAAATCATGAAGTTTAAAGTGAAACTGAGCCAATAAGTGGTCTTCTTCTGCCCTCTGCTGGCCATTCTACTTATTAATGAAGTCTTTTCACATGTGCTCACATTCATATTTAGACTCTAAAAATCACTTATATAACAATAACTATTATAACACAATCAGATTTTGTCAGTGTTTATCACTTCATTTGCACTGACACTTCACATAATTGCTAGAAACATGGTAAATCATAGTAAATAATACTATAATGTGGTGTATCAAGGTAAACCATGCTAGAATCCTGGCAAATCATTCTAGAACAGGGTAAATCATGGTAAACCATGATAAACTATGGTAAATCATGTTAGAATGTGGTATATCATGGTAAATCATGCTAGAACAGGGTAAATCATGGTAAACTATGATAAATCATGATAAACTATGGTAAACCATGCTAGAATCACAGTAAACAATGGTAAATCATACTAGAATGTAGTATATCATGGTAAATCATGCTAGAATATGGTAAATCAAGGTAAACTAAGATAAAATCATGGTAAACTATGTCAATCATGCTAGAATCATAGTAAATAATACTAGAATGTGGTAAATTATTGTGGGAGGAGCCTATTTTACTAAAATGGCTATAACTCAAGAAGTAAATGAGATATATTCACCAAACTCAGTACACATGTGTATGGGTTCAATTTGAGGTCACAGTAAACAATTTTATGGAGATCGGTCCATAGATGGCACTATAACTCCTATAAAAAGCTTTAAACCATATATTTCCTATGGTACATTGCCTGTATTGGCTGTAAATGGTCTTTTCCATCTATTATGTCAGTGCTTACATGCTTGCTAAATAAAACTTAATAACTTTTGATGCTTTTCTGCTTAAAGACCTTAAATGCTTGAACCCCGATAAATGCTGCTTGCAGCTTTAATTATTATTATTATTCTGCCGTAAAACGCATCGTGCAGCCCAAACCGTAAGTGCTAGAGACTTGAAACTTTGCCAGAAGGTAGTACAAAAATCGAGGAGAGGTTCAGAGAATATGACCCAGATTGGCCAATAGGTGGCGCTACAGTGCAAAAAACAAAAAAATTGCATATTTTTGCTTAAATCTCATCAACCCTTTGTCACAGCCTCAAGTGTCTTATATCACTGGAATCCTTGGGTCAAGCCGAACAAAACTGGCCTCAAGGATTTCATTTCCGGTATGCAAATTTTTCCGCCATATTGGATTTTGTCCAAAACATACTTTTGCGAACTAGTCCCTGGATTTTTGCCCGATCGGAACCAAACCAGTGCAGAAATGTTCACAGGAGTCTGATTATCAATAATTATCGAAAAAAAGTTGAAATTTCGATTCACGGTCGCTAAGGGGCGCCAAAACGTTTGAAGGAGGCGGAGCCTATTTTACTAAAATGGCTATAACTCCAGAAGTAAATGAGGTATCTTCACCAAACTCGGTACACATGTGTAAGAGGTCAATCTGGGGTCACGGTAAAAAAATCGCGACGATTGAAGACTAGGTGGCGCTATAATATGAAAAAAACATAAAACAGGCTATAACCACCTGACCGTTAGTCCGATTGACTTGAAAATTGGTATGCAGTGTCTTGGTCCAAGGTGCCATGTATGTCTATAAGGACATTGGTGTATCTCAAAAAACATGGCCGCCATCGGCCAATGAAGTTTGAGCAACTATTAGACAAGGTTAACGGAGGCCGATCGGAACGAAACTCAATGGGCATGTTCGACTCATGGCCCTAGAGGTCTGTAAGAATTTTGAAAGAAATCGGCCACTAGTTGGCGCTAACGAGTTTTATAGCTCTGTAATCACGTAGTGTTACACTTATTGTCACAAAATGCATATCATTTGATAGATCTGCTCATGCTCAACAACTTTGCCTCAAGAACCACTAATGTCAATCAAACCATTCATTAATTATTTGCGAATATGTTAAAAACCTACTTTTGCAAACTAGTCCTAGGTTTTTCGCCCGATCGGAACCAGACCAGTTTAGGGCAATTCTCTGGACTCTCTAGATCAATAATTATCAAAAAAAAGTTGAACTTTTGCATTTGGGTGGCTGTAATAGGGTCATTTATAAAATGGGTGTGGCAAAATACATTAAAATGCCTATAAATCATAAATAAAAACTCAGAACTTCACGAAAATTGGTGGGCATATGTGTCATAACATGGTGAAGAAGCATGCAGAGTTTCATGGAGATTGGACAATAGGTGGCGCTATAACTGGCAAAAAGGTTTGAAAACCATGTATTTCCTATGGTAAATTGCCTGTATTAGCTGTAAATGGATTTTTCCATCTATTATTTCAGTGGTTAAAAGCTTGCTAAATAAAACGTAATGTCTTAAATGCTTATGTGCTTAAAGGCCTTAAATGCTTGAACCCCGATAAATGCTGCTTGCAGCTTTAATTAGGGGTTCAAGCACGAAGTGCTGAAACCCTATTGTAATCGTCCTGATTTTTATTATTATTATTCTTCCGCCGTAAAACGCATCGTGCAGCCCAAACCGTAAGAGCTGGAACCTTGAAACTTTGCCAGATGGTAGTACAAAAATCGAGGAGAGGTTATCAAATTATGACGCCGATTGGCCCATAGGTGGCGCTATAGCAACCAAATGCGCGAAACTGCTCATAACTCCTAGACGGTAAGTCATAGACTCAAGTGTCTTATATCATTGGAAAGGTGGTCGCCTGGCGAACAAAACGTATATCTCCGATTTTATTTCCGCCATTATAGATTTTCCGCCATTTTGAATTTTGTTGAAAACCTACTTTTGCAAACTAGTCCCTGGTTTTTGGCCCGATCGGAACCAAACCAGTGCAGAATTGTTCACTGGAGTCTGAAGATCAATAATTATCGAAAAAAAGTTGAAATTTCGATTCATGGTCGTTAGGGGGTGCAAAATTAACGTTGTGGGAGGAGCCTATTTTACTAAAATGGCTATAACTCAAGAAGTAATTAAGTAAACTTCACCAAACTTGGTACACATGTGTAAGAGGTCAATCTGAGGTCACAGTAAAGAAATTGCGTCGATTGGCCACATGGTGGCGCTATAAAACAAAAAAAACGTATAGACACCTGACCGTTTTTCCGAATGACTTGAAATTTGGTATGCAGTGTCTTGGCCCAAGGGGCCATGTATGCCTAAAAGGATATTGGCGTATCTCAAAAAACATGGCCGCCATTGGCCAATGAAATTTGAGCACCGTTAACGAAGTCCGATCGGAGCGAAACTCGGTGGGCATGTTCGGCTCAAGCCCCTAGAGGTCTGTAAGAATTTTGAAAGAAATCGGCCACTAGTTGGCGCTAACGAGTTTTATGGCTCTGTAATCACGTGGTGTTACACTTATCATCACAAAATGCATATCATTTGATAGATCTGCTCATGCTGAACAACTTTGCCTCAAGAACCATTGCTGTCAATCAAACCGTTCATTAAATATTCATGAATATGTTAAAAACCTACTTTTGCGAACTAGTCCCTGGTTTTTCGCCCGATCGGAACCAGACCAGTCTAGGACAATTCTCTGGACTCTCTAGATAAATAATTATCGAAAAAAAGTTGAACTTTTGCATTTGGGTGGCTGTAATAGGGTAATTTATAAAAGGGGCGTGGCAAAATACACTAAAAAGCCTATAAATCATAAATGAAAACTCAGAACTTCACGAAAATTGGTGAGCATATGTGCCATAACATTCTAAACAAGCATGCAAAATTTCATGTAGATCGGACCATAGGTGGCGCTATAACTGTTAAAAAGCTTTGAAAACCATATATTTCCTATGGTAAATTGCCTGTATTGGCTGTAAATGGACTTTTCCATCTATTATTTCAGTGGTTAAAAGCTTTCTAAATAAATCTTAATGTCTTAAATGCTTATGTGCTTAAAGGCCTTAAATGCTTGAACCCCGATAAATGCTGCTTGCAGCTTTAATTAGGGGTTCAAGCACGAAGTGCTGAAACCCTATTGTTATTGTTAATTTTCCCATGATGCAACATTCAGACATAAAACTGATCGGGCAGACCAAACCGTAAGTCGTAGAGACTTGAAACTTTGGGGGCTGATAGTACTCACACCGCCTACAGCGTCACCAAGGCCCGCCCCGATCGGCCTGACGGGGGCGCTACAGCGGTCAAAAGTACGAAACGGCTCATAACTCATCAACCGTGAGGCGTAGGCTCAAGTGTCTTATATCGTTGGATTCCTTGGCTCGAGGCGGACCAGGTGCATGCCTCGGATTTGCTCGTCACCCTGGGAAAATTTTCGGGTATTTGGGGTTTTTCACAAAACCTACTTTCGCGAACTAGTCCTAGGTTTTTGGCCCGACCGGAACCAAACCAGTGCAGCAAGATTCTCTGGAGTCCGAATGTCAATAATTATCAAAAAAAAGTGAAAATTTGGGCTCACGGTCCCTAAGGGCCGCCAAAACGTTTGAAGTGGGAGGAGCCCATTTTGCTTAATTGGCTATAACTCGTGAACGGAACGAGATTTTTGCACCAAACTCAGCACACGTATGTACGAGCTCATTCTGTGGTCGCGTGAAAAAGGACGTGGCGACTGGCCACTTGGTGGCGCTATAACTGTTAAAAGGGTGTCAAAATGATGCATTTCTATGGCAAATCCCATGAAATGGCTGAAAGCGGCCATCTTGCTGTCTGATTTGCATACAACCTCACAAAATCGGGCATGCGCATGCGTCACGTGATCCTAAAGAAGCTTGGAAACTTTCACGGACGTCGGGCCATTGGTGGGGCGCTTTAACTGTCATAAAGGTGAGAAGGCCTCTGTATTATCCTATGCAAAATGACATTTAAATGACTGAAAAATGGGGGAAAAAAGAGCAGAACTTCACCAAATTAGCTGAGCACATGCGCCATATTATTCTAAAGAAGCGTGCAAACTTTTATGGAGATCGGGCCATCAGTGGAGGTGTCACAGTTTAAAAGGTAAAAAAAAAATTCACCACATTTCCATGATAAATGAGCTAAAAGGGCAAAAAACATACTTTTTCCTCTCCGAGGCACATGTTAAAAGGCTTGATAAAGTTTTTGGAACGCAGCAGCGCAAGCGGCAAGTGCCTAGACCCTATAGTTTTTTTTTTAGAGGCCTTTTTGTGGCCCTTTTTTAGCCACTTATTAGGGGTTCAAGCACGAAGTGCTGAAACCCTATTGTTATTGTTAATTTTCCCATGATGCAACATTCAGACATAAAACTGATCGGGCAGACCAAACCGTAAGTCGTAGAGACTTGAAACTTTGGGGGCTGATAGTACTCACACCGCCTACAGCGTCACCAAGGCCCGCCCCGATCGGCCTGACGGGGGCGCTACAGCGGTCAAAAGTACGAAACGGCTCATAACTCATCAACCGTGAGGCGTAGGCTCAAGTGTCTTATATCGTTGGATTCCTTGGCTCGAGGCGGACCAGGTGCATGCCTCGGATTTGCTCGTCACCCTGGGAAAATTTTCGGGTATTTGGGGTTTTTCACAAAACCTACTTTCGCGAACTAGTCCTAGGTTTTTGGCCCGACCGGAACCAAACCAGTGCAGCAAGATTCTCTGGAGTCCGAATGTCAATAATTATCAAAAAAAAGTGAAAATTTGGGCTCACGGTCCCTAAGGGCCGCCAAAACGTTTGAAGTGGGAGGAGCCCATTTTGCTTAATTGGCTATAACTCGTGAACGGAACGAGATTTTTGCACCAAACTCAGCACACGTATGTACGAGCTCATTCTGTGGTCGCGTGAAAAAGGACGTGGCGACTGGCCACTTGGTGGCGCTATAACTGTTAAAAGGGTGTCAAAATGATGCATTTCTATGGCAAATCCCATGAAATGGCTGAAAGCGGCCATCTTGCTGTCTGATTTGCATACAACCTCACAAAATCGGGCATGCGCATGCGTCACGTGATCCTAAAGAAGCTTGGAAACTTTCACGGACGTCGGGCCATTGGTGGGGCGCTTTAACTGTCATAAAGGTGAGAAGGCCTCTGTATTATCCTATGCAAAATGACATTTAAATGACTGAAAAATGGGGGAAAAAAGAGCAGAACTTCACCAAATTAGCTGAGCACATGCGCCATATTATTCTAAAGAAGCGTGCAAACTTTTATGGAGATCGGGCCATCAGTGGAGGTGTCACAGTTTAAAAGGTAAAAAAAAAATTCACCACATTTCCATGATAAATGAGCTAAAAGGGCAAAAAACATACTTTTTCCTCTCCGAGGCACATGTTAAAAGGCTTGATAAAGTTTTTGGAACGCAGCAGCGCAAGCGGCAAGTGCCTAGACCCTATAGTTTTTTTTTTAGAGGCCTTTTTGTGGCCCTTTTTTAGCCACTTATTAGGGGTTCAAGCACGAAGTGCTGAAACCCTATTGTTATTGTTAATTTTCCCATGATGCAACATTCAGACATAAAACTGATCGGGCAGACCAAACCGTAAGTCGTAGAGACTTGAAACTTTGGGGGCTGATAGTACTCACACCGCCTACAGCGTCACCAAGGCCCGCCCCGATCGGCCTGACGGGGGCGCTACAGCGGTCAAAAGTACGAAACGGCTCATAACTCATCAACCGTGAGGCGTAGGCTCAAGTGTCTTATATCGTTGGATTCCTTGGCTCGAGGCGGACCAGGTGCATGCCTCGGATTTGCTCGTCACCCTGGGAAAATTTTCGGGTATTTGGGGTTTTTCACAAAACCTACTTTCGCGAACTAGTCCTAGGTTTTTGGCCCGACCGGAACCAAACCAGTGCAGCAAGATTCTCTGGAGTCCGAATGTCAATAATTATCAAAAAAAAGTGAAAATTTGGGCTCACGGTCCCTAAGGGCCGCCAAAACGTTTGAAGTGGGAGGAGCCCATTTTGCTTAATTGGCTATAACTCGTGAACGGAACGAGATTTTTGCACCAAACTCAGCACACGTATGTACGAGCTCATTCTGTGGTCGCGTGAAAAAGGACGTGGCGACTGGCCACTTGGTGGCGCTATAACTGTTAAAAGGGTGTCAAAATGATGCATTTCTATGGCAAATCCCATGAAATGGCTGAAAGCGGCCATCTTGCTGTCTGATTTGCATACAACCTCACAAAATCGGGCATGCGCATGCGTCACGTGATCCTAAAGAAGCTTGGAAACTTTCACGGACGTCGGGCCATTGGTGGGGCGCTTTAACTGTCATAAAGGTGAGAAGGCCTCTGTATTATCCTATGCAAAATGACATTTAAATGACTGAAAAATGGGGGAAAAAAGAGCAGAACTTCACCAAATTAGCTGAGCACATGCGCCATATTATTCTAAAGAAGCGTGCAAACTTTTATGGAGATCGGGCCATCAGTGGAGGTGTCACAGTTTAAAAGGTAAAAAAAAAATTCACCACATTTCCATGATAAATGAGCTAAAAGGGCAAAAAACATACTTTTTCCTCTCCGAGGCACATGTTAAAAGGCTTGATAAAGTTTTTGGAACGCAGCAGCGCAAGCGGCAAGTGCCTAGACCCTATAGTTTTTTTTTTAGAGGCCTTTTTGTGGCCCTTTTTTAGCCACTTATTAGGGGTTCAAGCACGAAGTGCTGAAACCCTATTGTTATTGTTAATTTTCCCATGATGCAACATTCAGACATAAAACTGATCGGGCAGACCAAACCGTAAGTCGTAGAGACTTGAAACTTTGGGGGCTGATAGTACTCACACCGCCTACAGCGTCACCAAGGCCCGCCCCGATCGGCCTGACGGGGGCGCTACAGCGGTCAAAAGTACGAAACGGCTCATAACTCATCAACCGTGAGGCGTAGGCTCAAGTGTCTTATATCGTTGGATTCCTTGGCTCGAGGCGGACCAGGTGCATGCCTCGGATTTGCTCGTCACCCTGGGAAAATTTTCGGGTATTTGGGTTTTTTCACAAAACCTACTTTCGCGAACTAGTCCTAGGTTTTTGGCCCGACCGGAACCAAACCAGTGCAGCAAGATTCTCTGGAGTCCGAATGTCAATAATTATCAAAAAAAAGTGAAAATTTGGGCTCACGGTCCCTAAGGGCCGCCAAAACGTTTGAAGTGGGAGGAGCCCATTTTGCTTAATTGGCTATAACTCGTGAACGGAACGAGATTTTTGCACCAAACTCAGCACACGTATGTACGAGCTCATTCTGTGGTCGCGTGAAAAAGGACGTGGCGACTGGCCACTTGGTGGCGCTATAACTGTTAAAAGGGTGTCAAAATGATGCATTTCTATGGCAAATCCCATGAAATGGCTGAAAGCGGCCATCTTGCTGTCTGATTTGCATACAACCTCACAAAATCGGGCATGCGCATGCGTCACGTGATCCTAAAGAAGCTTGGAAACTTTCACGGACGTCGGGCCATTGGTGGGGCGCTTTAACTGTCATAAAGGTGAGAAGGCCTCTGTATTATCCTATGCAAAATGACATTTAAATGACTGAAAAATGGGGGAAAAAAGAGCAGAACTTCACCAAATTAGCTGAGCACATGCGCCATATTATTCTAAAGAAGCGTGCAAACTTTTATGGAGATCGGGCCATCAGTGGAGGTGTCACAGTTTAAAAGGTAAAAAAAAAATTCACCACATTTCCATGATAAATGAGCTAAAAGGGCAAAAAACATACTTTTTCCTCTCCGAGGCACATGTTAAAAGGCTTGATAAAGTTTTTGGAACGCAGCAGCGCAAGCGGCAAGTGCCTAGACCCTATAGTTTTTTTTTTAGAGGCCTTTTTGTGGCCCTTTTTTAGCCACTTATTAGGGGTTCAAGCACGAAGTGCTGAAACCCTATTGTTATTGTTAATTTTCCCATGATGCAACATTCAGACATAAAACTGATCGGGCAGACCAAACCGTAAGTCGTAGAGACTTGAAACTTTGGGGGCTGATAGTACTCACACCGCCTACAGCGTCACCAAGGCCCGCCCCGATCGGCCTGACGGGGGCGCTACAGCGGTCAAAAGTACGAAACGGCTCATAACTCATCAACCGTGAGGCGTAGGCTCAAGTGTCTTATATCGTTGGATTCCTTGGCTCGAGGCGGACCAGGTGCATGCCTCGGATTTGCTCGTCACCCTGGGAAAATTTTCGGGTATTTGGGTTTTTTCACAAAACCTACTTTCGCGAACTAGTCCTAGGTTTTTGGCCCGACCGGAACCAAACCAGTGCAGCAAGATTCTCTGGAGTCCGAATGTCAATAATTATCAAAAAAAAGTGAAAATTTGGGCTCACGGTCCCTAAGGGCCGCCAAAACGTTTGAAGTGGGAGGAGCCCATTTTGCTTAATTGGCTATAACTCGTGAACGGAACGAGATTTTTGCACCAAACTCAGCACACGTATGTACGAGCTCATTCTGTGGTCGCGTGAAAAAGGACGTGGCGACTGGCCACTTGGTGGCGCTATAACTGTTAAAAGGGTGTCAAAATGATGCATTTCTATGGCAAATCCCATGAAATGGCTGAAAGCGGCCATCTTGCTGTCTGATTTGCATACAACCTCACAAAATCGGGCATGCGCATGCGTCACGTGATCCTAAAGAAGCTTGGAAACTTTCACGGACGTCGGGCCATTGGTGGGGCGCTTTAACTGTCATAAAGGTGAGAAGGCCTCTGTATTATCCTATGCAAAATGACATTTAAATGACTGAAAAATGGGGGAAAAAAGAGCAGAACTTCACCAAATTAGCTGAGCACATGCGCCATATTATTCTAAAGAAGCGTGCAAACTTTTATGGAGATCGGGCCATCAGTGGAGGTGTCACAGTTTAAAAGGTAAAAAAAAAATTCACCACATTTCCATGATAAATGAGCTAAAAGGGCAAAAAACATACTTTTTCCTCTCCGAGGCACATGTTAAAAGGCTTGATAAAGTTTTTGGAACGCAGCAGCGCAAGCGGCAAGTGCCTAGACCCTATAGTTTTTTTTTTAGAGGCCTTTTTGTGGCCCTTTTTTAGCCACTTATTAGGGGTTCAAGCACGAAGTGCTGAAACCCTATTGTTATTGTTAATTTTCCCATGATGCAACATTCAGACATAAAACTGATCGGGCAGACCAAACCGTAAGTCGTAGAGACTTGAAACTTTGGGGGCTGATAGTACTCACACCGCCTACAGCGTCACCAAGGCCCGCCCCGATCGGCCTGACGGGGGCGCTACAGCGGTCAAAAGTACGAAACGGCTCATAACTCATCAACCGTGAGGCGTAGGCTCAAGTGTCTTATATCGTTGGATTCCTTGGCTCGAGGCGGACCAGGTGCATGCCTCGGATTTGCTCGTCACCCTGGGAAAATTTTCGGGTATTTGGGGTTTTTCACAAAACCTACTTTCGCGAACTAGTCCTAGGTTTTTGGCCCGACCGGAACCAAACCAGTGCAGCAAGATTCTCTGGAGTCCGAATGTCAATAATTATCAAAAAAAAGTGAAAATTTGGGCTCACGGTCCCTAAGGGCCGCCAAAACGTTTGAAGTGGGAGGAGCCCATTTTGCTTAATTGGCTATAACTCGTGAACGGAACGAGATTTTTGCACCAAACTCAGCACACGTATGTACGAGCTCATTCTGTGGTCGCGTGAAAAAGGACGTGGCGACTGGCCACTTGGTGGCGCTATAACTGTTAAAAGGGTGTCAAAATGATGCATTTCTATGGCAAATCCCATGAAATGGCTGAAAGCGGCCATCTTGCTGTCTGATTTGCATACAACCTCACAAAATCGGGCATGCGCATGCGTCACGTGATCCTAAAGAAGCTTGGAAACTTTCACGGACGTCGGGCCATTGGTGGGGCGCTTTAACTGTCATAAAGGTGAGAAGGCCTCTGTATTATCCTATGCAAAATGACATTTAAATGACTGAAAAATGGGGGAAAAAAGAGCAGAACTTCACCAAATTAGCTGAGCACATGCGCCATATTATTCTAAAGAAGCGTGCAAACTTTTATGGAGATCGGGCCATCAGTGGAGGTGTCACAGTTTAAAAGGTAAAAAAAAAATTCACCACATTTCCATGATAAATGAGCTAAAAGGGCAAAAAACATACTTTTTCCTCTCCGAGGCACATGTTAAAAGGCTTGATAAAGTTTTTGGAACGCAGCAGCGCAAGCGGCAAGTGCCTAGACCCTATAGTTTTTTTTTTAGAGGCCTTTTTGTGGCCCTTTTTTAGCCACTTATTAGGGGTTCAAGCACGAAGTGCTGAAACCCTATTGTTATTGTTAATTTTCCCATGATGCAACATTCAGACATAAAACTGATCGGGCAGACCAAACCGTAAGTCGTAGAGACTTGAAACTTTGGGGGCTGATAGTACTCACACCGCCTACAGCGTCACCAAGGCCCGCCCCGATCGGCCTGACGGGGGCGCTACAGCGGTCAAAAGTACGAAACGGCTCATAACTCATCAACCGTGAGGCGTAGGCTCAAGTGTCTTATATCGTTGGATTCCTTGGCTCGAGGCGGACCAGGTGCATGCCTCGGATTTGCTCGCCCTTCAGGCGCCAATTTCGAGTAAATTGCATTTTTTTGAAAAACCTATTTTTGCGAACAACTTCTAGGTTTTTGGTCCGATCAGAACCAAACCACTGCAAGAATATTCTCTGGAGTCTGACAATCAATAATCATCCAAAAAATTCAAAATTTCAATTAACAATCGATAAGGGGAACCAAAATATTTGATGGCACCAGGGCCACTTTTACTAAAACGGTTATAAATTGTGAACGGAAAGAGATTTTTTTGCTAAACTTGGGATACGTCTTCCTGAGCTCAGTCTGAGATCACTTGAAAAAAAATCGCAACCATTGGCCACTAGGTGGCACTATAAAACGGTTATAACTTGTGAACGGAAAGAGATATTTTCGCAAAACTTGGGACACATGTTCATGAGCTCATTCTGAGGTCACGTGAAAAAAAATCATGACAATTGGCCACTTGGTGGCGCTATAAAATGGTTATAACTTGTGAGCGGAAAGAGATATTTTCGCTAAACTTGGGACACATGTTCATAAGCTCAATCTGAGTTGACATGAAAAAAATCGTGACAATTGACCACTTGGTGGTGCTATAACAGTGAAAAAAATCATGAAAATAGCTATAAGCGCACCCAACCATTAGTCTACTGAAAATTGGCACGCAGTGTCTTTGTCCAGGGTGCCATGATAGTCTATGAGAACATTGGTGTATCTCAAAACTCAGTATACGTCATTGGCACAATGCCTTGAAGGAGCCTTAGAAGTTTCAAGCCAGTGTTTTTTCACAGGAGTGACCTCCTAAGACTCCTGAATCCTTGCCGAGTCCAACAATACCAAACATGCCAGGTTTCGCCTTATGGTTTTTGTAAGTGTCATTTAGAGCTTTAAAAAATTGTGGTTATCTTCAAAGCCATTAGTCCGATCGAGACAACAACAAAAAAAACTAAGGAAATTTGAAAACATAGGTAAATAGCTAAACAATAATGCCAAAATGTCAAAATTATGATAGGAACAAAAAAAACTAAAAAAAAAATCCAATCATTATCACCCATGGATCATTTTTATGCTCTCATAAATAGAAGTGTCTAAACTTCAATAAAAAAAATTATATTTACAACAAATTTGACAGACATTCCAAAACTCTGGAATAGTCTTCCTGATACTGTTCATTGCTCAGACTCGTTCTCCCAGTTTAAAACTAGATTAAAGTCGCATCTCTTTGGCCAGGCATTCATATAATCCCACAGTTCAAACTACAATCCGGCCTCTAGCTCATAAATGCCAGAGGAGAACTGGCCCCCGACTGAGCCTGGGTTCTCCCAAGGTTTTTTTCTCCATTAGGTCACCTGATGGAGTTTTAGGACACCATTAGGTCACTTGATGGAGTTTTTCGGTTCCTTGCCACTGTTGCCTTTGGCTTGCTCAGTTGGGGATATTTTGGGGATGTTTGATTTGGTTTTATCAATCAATGAATTCCTCTTGAAACAAGCTTTGTTGTATTGTTTTGATTTGATGCTGTGAAGCTGCTTTGATGCAATCTGTATTGTGAGAAGCGCTATACAAATAAACTTGACTTGACTTGACTTGACATGTATGGGCACCTTTCAAGGACACCTAATAAAAGTGGTGGAGATCAGGCAAGACGTGGTGGTGCTATAACTGTCAAAAAAACGTTCCTAAGTAAATTGCCTGTATTGGCTGTAAATGGTATTTTCCATCAATGATATAAGTTTATTAGTTTATTTGGATCCCCATTAGCCACTACCTAGGCAGTGTCTACTCTTCCTGGGGTCCCAACAAGTAAAAAATACAAAACTACATTTAATCAACAACAATTTACTATATATTGTGCCATTAAATATTCCTTTAAATATTTTTTTAAAACTAATTTTTCTTGTAAAAATGTTCTTTTAAATATTTTTTTTTTTAAACAAATTTTTCTTGTAAAAATGGGTGATATCAATGGTAGGCTAAATGATTCCATATTTTCATTCCTCTATACATTACAGTCCGTTCTTTTCCAGTGGTTTACGAAACAGGAAATAAAAAAAAACATCCCTTTTATTCATGCCTGGTGTAAAAATTATGACTAGTACTATTATACAAAAGTTGAGAGTACAGGACATTAGGAACTTTAGACACAGAGATATTTCTTATAAAATAAAGCAGAGAGACAATCCTTGAGAGACCAGTGCATTCTTAGTATATTAGCTCTTCTATAACAGTTTAAATTGAGTCGTGTCGCTCTGTTCTGGACAAATTATATTTTTCAATCAGTTCTTTTTTTTTTCCTTTACTTGATGCACTCGATTACACCACTGGGCAATAACACACGATTCATCCAATCACTGATTGTGCTGCTGTGACTGACACCCCTGAGAGCCAACAGAAGCGGCATATTCATAAGGCCCGCCCACAGGTCGCGCAGGCGCTGCCGCTGTCAGCATAAACAGAGAATCAGATGAGAACAGATCAAATGAGACATGGAGCATTTCTCCAGAAACTCCTTGCACTAAATGATTATCATAATCTATCGAGAACTGTGATAGTGTGCACTTGTAAACTTTGGATGCTTCAGCCTGGAGTGTTGTCGTCAGAGAGAGGTGAAGTGGAAATCAGAGTAAAGATTTAGTGGATCCCAGAGCAGTAATCTTTATTGAATAGTCTTTTTTTAATTGAATATGTGATGCAATCTCGTTTTGGTGAGTGACATTTTTTTATCATATGTTATCTTATGAAAGATATGTCAATTTCAGAAATGATTTGATATGAGCTGAGTGTAGGCCGCACAGCGCGAGCTGAACTAATTAGCCGTGGGCTAAAGCTATCACGTATAACAATGATCTTTTGTGTCATGAGTTGAGACAATGGGTCTTATTCATAAAACACGAGCAGAACGAATTTTTGTGTAAATCGTGTGTAAAGTGGTTCTGACGTAAATTTTCGGATTCATTAAAATGTTCGTATTTTCCAAACGTTAGTTGGTACGAAAGAGATCTACACCTGCTCCAGCCACGCGTAAATAGTGCGTTTAACATCCGAACGTTTTGCTCATTAATAAGGCTGCATTTTAATTCACCTTAATCGGGTACATATTTACACAGCATTTTGAAAAAATATTAGGTAACACTTTACAATACAGGTGCACTAATCTGCATTAATTCATATTTAACTAATGCACAGATAATCATGTGTTAATGTATGACTCATGAAGAACTAAACCATTAATTAACGATTACTGCATCAGCAACTAATAAAGATTCTAAATGATTAATAGATTAAGTAATATATGAATTGTTATTAATTAAATGTGTCAATGTATTAATTAATTAATAACTTATTTTATTAACTAAAAGTGTAAATGAATGCGTTAATTACCACAGTTGGTCAAAGCAATGTACTTCAACTTCCAGTTGTCTGCTTTAATTAATCATTAACTAATGATTTGCAAATGCATCATTATGTTATGACTTTACTTGTTGAGGCACATGACTATTAACTAATTGTTAAGTAATATGCCATTTATGGGTTTTGACAGTTTGCACATGCAGTGAATGTAATGTCGGTGAACGTGTGTGAAGGATGGGGTGAGTTGGGCTGCACACAAATATCAGCACACCAGAATCTGAACTCCTGAACCTGTTACACTGTGTTTAAACTGGACGAGACCAGCTGTCTACACCTGGACATGACAGACCATTGCAAGTCCATTTGTCCTTCATAACAGAACTAGCACAAGACCTCTGAGTACGTCAGTAATAGAGTGTGGCATCGGTTTACTGACTGGGTTTTGTCGTGTAGTGTCGCGACGCATCCAGTGTAGTATCACTGACTATAATGGACGTTCTATTGTCTTTGTCCAGTCTAGACACAGTGTTATGAACTAGCAGCGCTCGACCACATGTTCTCAGTGTATGTTAACCTGACATAGTCCTGTGCCATGAACAACAAAGTTCATTGGACTCAGTGAAATCTTGGTTGTACATGGTTGGAAATTGAAATCCATGGCTTAGTGTGGATGTCAAAACCAAAATGGCATATTACTTAACAATTAGTTAATAGTCATGTGCCTCAACAAATAAAGTCATAACATAATGATACATTTGCAAATCATTAGTTAATGATTAATTAAAGCAGACAACTGGAAGTTGAAGTACATTGCCTTGACCAATTGTGGTAATTAACGCATTGATTTAGACTTTTAGTTAATAAAATAAGTTATTAATGAATTAATACATTATGACACATTTAATTAATAACAATTCATATATTACTTTATATTAATCATTTAGAATCTTCATTAGTTGCTGATGCAGTAATCATTAATTAATGGTTTAGTTCTTCATGAGTCATACATTAACACATGATTAACTGTGCATTAGTTAAGCATGAATTAATGGTTATTAGTGCACCCGTATTGTAAAGTGTTACCAAATATTATATATAGTAATTACATACGGTTTTTCTTTTTACTTTTATTACGACAGCCAGTAATTATGAGAGCCATCTGCAAACGGAACAAAAGTCCGCAAGTTTTTTTTATTTTATTTTTTTATTCAAGCTGTTTATTCTTTTACAAGTCCGCAAGTCACAAATAATGCAGTCAAGCTTCATGTCAAACCATTTTCTTTTCACTTCTGGGACTGTTCGATTAACAGATGAAACTCCATTAACTGCATCTATGCTGCCAAGCTTCCTTTTTTTTAGGCCTGATACGCCACTATGTACGCTTGAAAACAAAATGTGGCGTTTTGAATGAACTTCTGATAATAAACTTCAATTTCTGCATCTGAGAAATTTCTCTTCTTCATTCGTTTTTGAGAAGACATGTTGAAATCCTTCGTTTGGTGTCATAATATGATGCCCATATAGCCTATAGTTTTCAGTCGGTTTTAATGGGCGGGATTTATGGTAATTTAGAGAATGAGCGTGCACACGCGTCCCATTTACAACTGATTGGAATTCATTAACACACACACACACACATTTCACTATCACATCTGACGTTTACGAAGTATTTCTGAATCAGGAGAAGAATTTTCGGGAATGTCGCCTTTACCACTTTAAATCACTCACATTTACTCGTATATTTACGAATGTTTCATGAATGAGACCCATTGAGTGATTAATGAGTGTCTGTGTTAAGTAACTGTCGAAAAGTTCGATTAATGTGTCATTTGAACTGCGCATGTATATGATTTGTTACTGAAATGTTGAATCAGAAATGAATTATTGTACGTTTGCCTTGTGTTTTCCAAGGCTGCGTTTTCTTGTTCTCTGTTTTTTTTCCTATGTGAACGTGATCGGCAAGTGTATCCTGTTTTGTGCCATAAATAATCCTGTGGAGGTGAATCGCCTGCCTATTGAATACAATTAAATATGCACAAATGGCTAGCTGACCAGTGCCCATGGACCGGTTTCCACTTTGAACCATAATTTGAAACCATCAACTGGTAGGATAAGTACAATTTTCTTTTGTTTTTCGGACTCACAGGACTTTTAATTTGTGAAATAAATATATATTTTTTTACATCTGAAATGGAGAGACTTGAACTGATCGAGAGAAGTCTGAACAACTCTTTAAACTGAATCATTTGATTCACGAACTCTGGTCAGCTACGTCGTTATTCATGTTGTTGAACATACTATTTTACTATACAAAGATAAGGTGGTTAATTGGAAGGAATGATGAATCACATTGTCTTTTGAGTCAGATCCGATATCGGATTACTAGTATTTCTTTCGTCAACAAAAATTATAACTAAATATTGTCGTCAACGAACCACGTGACGAAAACGAGACGCAACGTAAATGCTGGTCATGTGACAATAACTATAATTAAAGTATAATGCAATATTGTTGACGAATAAAAACGAGACTAAATGTGGTTTACAAAATAAAAACTATGTTAAAATGTCTCTTCATTTTCGTTGACCAAAACGAGATGAAATGTTATGACGCTATTTCGTCTTGTTTAGTCACATTATTATTATTATTATTTTGCAGTATTTCTGTTTCCCGTGTCTCACTTCAGGGGCTGCATCAGGGCGCACTGCGCAGACGACGTCACTTCCTCAAGCCCCACTCGCGGCATTATTTAGAAGATGCAGCTGCGGTGAGTTAACGTAAACGACAACAAACAAAGTTAAGTCTGACGCCCGTTTCACACATAGGGCCCGATTTTAACGATCTGAAACGCAAGTATCAAGTGCGAAACGCAAGTAACTTTGTGGCCGGGTCTTGGGCGCTGTTGCTATTATACCGGCGGGATAAATGACTCTTGCGCTCAACGCAAATCTAAAATGGGTTGGTCTGAAGTAGCTTCATTATTCATAGGTGTGGTTTGGGCGTAACGTGAAATAAACCAATCAGAGCGTCATCTCACATTCCCTTTAAGAGCAGACGCGCTTATTCTATAGCGGATTCCTATTATAACGGTGGATTTGCCAGACGCGCGCCAGCAGCGGTTCACAGCCGAGGAGACCGACGTTCTCGTCAGGGCCGTAAAACACAGAGAAGTGACATTGGGGATGGAGAAACACACCCAAATTAACTTCGATTAAACAGGCGTATGATAATTTGGGTAAATGTGTAAACTAGAAGTATGCTTTTATAATTTATCCATCTATCTATCTATCTATCTATCTATCTATCTATCTATCTATCTATCTATCTATCTATCTATCTATCTATCTATCTATCTATCTATCTATCTATCTATCGTAATGTATGATTTGCAAAAATGAAAACGGCTGCTTCTGTGTGAGAGAATCAAAGTGTATGCGCGTTGTGCACACGCTACATTGATTATGGCCAAGCATGCGCCCTTAAAATAGCATAAGAATAACATGTGCAACGCGCCACTGACTTTAAACTAGATTTTTTCAGTTAGTGGCGGAATTGTTTTCTAAACGTGCAAAATAGCATGAGGGAACGTTTGCGCCGGAACACGCCGCCTCTTTGCGCTGAACCGCCCCCGGGAGCGCAAGTGTATTTCTTAGTTAACCGACGTGCGTCTGTGGAGGGAAAAGTCCGCTGTGCGCGGGTGCAAAATAGGAATGATACATGCGTGAATTGTCAATTGCGCTGGGTGCAAGATAGGGCCCATACTCCGTGTGCAGTGCATATGCGGTGCAGGAGCAGCACTCGCTATAGTGCTTTCACATATGCTGCGTTTGCAGTGCGTAACTGATCCACGGCTGAACCACAAACACATACTCACTATTTTTATTTCAAATCCAGAAGTTATCAAATACTTTTATTTAAAAAAAGTTTTGTCAGCATTACGATTCTCTTTGTACACACATACTCTTTAATGGTCGTAATTCACATTTAAGCACAATTTAAACAATGTATTCAATGCACTACTTCTATCTAGATTTATTAGCAAGTGGTAAAATATTTAGCCATATAGTTATATTAAAATGACAAATATTTTAAATTAAAACTTAAAATTGACAAAAACAACCGACTCTCATGCCTTTTCTTTTGCATTTAAATTAATACAGTAAATCTTGGATGTCAGAAAGAACTTGTTTTTCAACCTCCACGAATGAGACGAGTGTTACTTTTCTGTTCACTATTTTCGCTATTTTTCCATAGTGATACACTATATTGACTGGGTTAAATAGAATTGCATTTCTAAAAAGAGAATAAAATACAATTTTCATTGACTAAAACTAGACTAAGGGCGCTTTCACACTTGGTTCGATTGCCTGTTCCTAACCCGAGTTCGATTGCTCCCCCCCCTGCCCCCGATGGACTTGTGTTCACATATTATTTGTATCCGAACCGCAGTATGCTTGTGTCATCAAGTTGCAGCTGGTGCGTAATCGTGTTGCTTGGTAACCGCTATGAATGAAAAGGCGTCAAAATGGATAGAATTGCTCGCTTCACATTTGTTCTTTTTTTTTTTTTAACCTTTGGTTTTGTTTTCAAAGAAAAGATCCAGAAAGAGAAACACATGTGTTTGTCTGCCGCAAAAGTACTAAAATCGTTCCAAAGACAGCGGGCTGTCCGCCGAAGACAATTTTTGCGGAGGCAGCCAGAAATCATCTCTCTGCTTGCAGTGCGTCAATCCCGCTTTTCATCAAGTTAAGTGTATACATGACGAGAATAATTCCTGTTAGTGATCCAGAGCGCGATCCATTTAGACGCCGACAAACTTTATTGCTGCGGATAAAACAATAAACCTCCGCGGAAGCGCTCCAGAGGTAAACATGTTCCAAACATAAAACAGGCTATAACCACCTGACCGTTAGTCCAATTGACTTGAAAATTGGTATGCAGTGTCTTGGTCCAAGGTGCCATGTATGTCTTTGAGGACGTTGGCGTATCTCGAAAAACATGGCCGCCATCGACCAATGAAATTTGAGCACCTATTAGACAAGGTTAACGGAGGCCAATCGGAACGAAACTCGATGGGCATGTTCGACTCATGGCCCTAGAGGTCTGTAAGAGTTTTGAAAGAAATCGGCCACTAGTTGGCGCTAATGAGTTTTATGGCTCTGTAATCACGTGGTGTAAAACTTAACAACTTTTGATGCTTTTGTGCTTAAAGTCCTTAAAGGCCTTAACAGCTTGAACCCCGATAAATGCTGCTTGCAGCTTTAATTATTATTATTATTATTATTATTCCGCCGTAAAACGCATCGTGCAGCCCAAACCGTAAGGGCTAGAGCATTGAAACTTTGCCAGATGGTAGTACAAAAATCGAGGAGAGGTTATCAAATTATGACCCCAATTGGCCCATAGGTGGCGCTATAGCAACCAAAAGCGCGAAACTGCTCATAACTCCTAGACCGTATGTCGTAGACTCAAGTGTCTTATATCATTGGAAAGCTGGACGCCTGACGAACAAAACGTATATCTCCGATTTCATTTCCGTCATGATAGATTTTCCGCCATTTTGAATTTTGTCAAAAACCTACTTTTGCGAACTAGTCCTAGGTTTTTTGTCCGATCGGAACCAAACCAGTGCAGAAATGTTCTCTGGAGTCTGAAGATCAATAATTATCAAAAAAAAGTCGAAATTTTGATTCATGGTTGCTAGGGGGCATAAAATTAACGTTGTGGGCGGAGCCTATTTTACTAAAATGGCTATAACTCAAAAAGTAAATCAGATAGATTAACCAAACTCGGTACACATGTGTATGGGTTCAGTCTGGGGTCACAGTAAAAAAATCGCGACGATTGAGCACTAGGTGGCGCTATAACATGAAAAAAACATGAAAAGGGCTATAACCACCTGACCATTAGTCAGATTGACTTGAAAATTGGTATGCAGTGTCTTGGTCCAAGGTGCCATGTATGTCTATGAGGACATTGGTGTATCTCAAAAAACATGGCCGCCATTGGCCAATAAAGTTGAGCACCTATTAGACAAGGTTAACGGAGGCCGATCGGAACGAAACTCGATGGGCATGTTCGACTCATGGCCCTAGAGGTCTGTAAGAATTTTGAAAGAAATCGGCCACTAGTTGGCGCTAACGAGTTTTATGGCTCTGTAATCACGTGGTGTTACACTTATCGTCACAAAATAAATATCATTTGATAGATCTGCTCATGCTCAACAACTTTGCCTCAAGAACCACTAATGTCAATCAAACAGTTCATTAAATATTCATGAATATGTAAAAAACCTACTTTTGCGAACTAGTCCTAGGTTTTTCGCCCGATCGGAACCAGACCAGTCTAGGACAATTCTCTGGACTCTCTAGATCAATAATTATCAAAAAAAAGTTGAAGTTTTGCATTTGGATGGCTGTAATAGGGTCATTTATAAAATGGGCGTGGCAAAATGCACTAAAAAGCCTATAAATCATAAATAAAAACTCAGAACTTCACAAAAATTGGTGGGCATATGTGACATAACATCATTAACAACCATGCCAAATTTTATGGAGATCGGACGATAGGTGGCGCTATAACTGTTAAAAACCTTTAAAACCATACATTTCCTATGGTAAATTGCCTGTTTTGGCTGTAAATGGTCTTTTCCATCTATGATCATAGAATTTTCATATCATAATGTTCAAAACTAGTGCAGTACAATTCTCTGGACTCTCTAGATCAGTAATTATCAGAAAAAGTTGAACTACTTCATTTGGATGGCATTTGGATGGCCTTGACCAAGTGTCCCCGAAAGCTTATATCTTTTAAGATGCTCAGATCTTCTTAAAAACAAGTCAGAACATGTGAAATATCACTCTGAACAAGCATGAAAAATGTCAGACAGTTTGACTCTATAACAGTTTAAAAAGGTGAAAATAATATGAATACAATGGCATATTAAGCCAATAAGTGGTATTTTACTGCCCCCTGCTGTTTAAAATAGGTATTTTGTCATATTGTTTCTATAATTCATATTTAGACTTTATAAAATCATTATTTTAACATTTACAATTACATTTAGTCAAAATCCATCTGTTAAAGTATTAGTGTGTGTGTGTGTGTGTGTGTGTGTGTGTGTAAGCATGCATTATGGAGTTAACATGGAAAGACTGGTTTGCTTTAGTGCAGAAAACTGGTGAAAATCATGAAGATTAAACTGAAACTGAGCCAATAATGGTCTTCTAGTGCCCTCTGCTGGCCATTCTACTTATTAATGAAGTCTTTTGACATGTGCTTTTGAATTCATAATTAGACATTGTAAATCATAGTAAATAATACTAGAATGTGGTGTATCAAGGTAAATCATGCTAGAACATGGTAAATCATGGTAAACTATGCTAGAACAGGGTAAATCATGGTAAACCATGGTAAATCATGATAAACTTTGGTAAATAATGCTAGAATGTGGCATATCATGGTAAACCATGCTAGAACATGGTAAATCAAGGTAAACTAAGATGAATTCATGGTAAACTATGCTAGAACAGGGTAAATCATGGTAAACCATGGTAAATCATGATAAACTATGGTAAATCATGCTAGAATGTGGTATATCATGATAAATCATGCTAGAACATGGTAAATCAAGGTAAACTAAGATGAATTCATGGTAAACTATGCTAGACCATGGTCTTTTCCATCTATTATGTCAGTGGTTACATGCTTGCTAAATAAAACTTTATAACTTTTGATGCTTAAAAACCTTAAACACCTTAATAGCTTGAACCCCGATAAATGCTGCTTGCAGCTTTAATTATTATTATTATTATTATTATTATTATTCCGCCGTAAAACGCATCGTGCAGCCCAAACCGTAAGACCAGGAACCTTGAAACTTTGCCATATGGTAGTACAAAAATCGAGGAGAGGTTATCAAATTATGACCTCGATTGGCCCATAGGTGGCGCTATAGCGACCAAAAGCGCGAAACTGCTCATAACTCCTAGACCGTATGTCGTAGGCTCAAGTGTCTTATATCGTTGGAAAGCTTAACGACTAAAGGTCAAAACGTATATCTCCGATTTCATTTCTGGTATGTAAATTTTCCGCCATTTTGAATTATGTCAAAAACCTACTTTTGCGAACTAGTCCCTGGTTTTTTGTCCGATCGGAACCAAACCAGTGCAGAAATGTTCTCTGGAGTCTGAATATCAATAATTATCGAAAAAAAGTTGAAATTTTGATTCATGGTCGATAGGGGGCGCTAATTGAACGTTGTAGGAGGAGCCTATTTTACTAAAATGGCTATAACTCGAGAAGTAAATGAGATATCTTCACCAAACTTGGTACACATGTGTATGAGTTCAATCTGGGGTCACAGTAAATAAATCTCGACGATTGAACAATAGGTGGCGCTATAACATGAAAAAAACATGAAAAGGGCTATAACCACCTGACCGTTAGTCCAAATGACTTGAAAATTGGTATGCAGTGTCTTGGTCCAAGGTGCCATGTATGTCTATGAGGACATTAGCGTATCTCAAAAAACATGGCCGCCATCGGCCAATGAAGTTTGAGCATCTATTAGACAAGGTTAACGGAGGCCGATCGGAACAAAACTCGGTAGGCATGTTCAAATCATGGCTCTAGAGGTCTGTAAGAATTTTGAAAGAAATCAGCCACTAGTTGGCGCTAGCGAGATTTTTGGTTTGTTAAATAAAACTTAATAACTTTTGATGCTTTTGTGCTTAAATGCCTTAAAGGCCTTAACTGCTTGAACCCCGATAAATGCTGCTTGCAGCTTTAATTAGGGGTTCAAGCATGAAATGCTGAAACCCTATTGTAATTGTACTGATTTTTATTATTATTATTATTATTCTGCCGTAAAACGCATCGTGCAGCCCAAACCGTAAGTGCTAGAGACTTGAAACTTTGCCGGAAGGTAGTACAAAAATCGAGGAGAGGTTCAGAGAATATGACCCAGATTGGCCAATAGGTGGCGCTACAGTGCAAAAAACAAAAAAATTGCATATTTTTGCTTAAATCTCATCAACCCTTTGTCACAGCCTCAAGTGTCTTATATCACTGGAATCCTTGGGTCAAGCCGAACAAAACTGGCCTCAAGGATTTCATTTCCGGTATGCAAATTTTTCCGCCATATTGGATTTTGTCCAAAACATACTTTTGCGAACTAGTCCCTGGATTTTTGCCCGATCGGAACCAAACCAGTGCAGAAATGTTCACAGGAGTCTGATTATCAATAATTATCGAAAAAAAGTTGAAATTTCGATTCACGGTCGCTAAGGGGCGCCAAAACGTTTGAAGGAGGCGGAGCCTATTTTACTAAAATGGCTATAACTCCAGAAGTAAATGAGGTATCTTCACCAAACTCGGTACACATGTGTAAGAGGTCAATCTGGGGTCACGGTAAAAAAATTGCGACGATTGAAGACTAGGTGGCGCTATAATATGAAAAAAACATAAAACAGGCTATAACCACCTGACCGTTAGTCCGATTGACTTGAAAATTGGTATGCAGTGTCTTGGTCCAAGGTGCCATGTATGTCTATGAGGACATTGGTGTATCTCAAAAAACATGGCCGCCATCGGCCAATGAAGTTTGAGCAACTATTAGACAAGGTTAACGGAGGCTGATCGGAACGAAACTTGATGGGCATGTTCGACTCATGGCCCTAGAGGTCTGTAAGAATTTTGAAAGAAATCGGCCACTAGTTGGCGCTAACGAGTTTTATGGCTCTGTAATCACGTGGTGTTACACTTATCGTCACAAAATGCATATCATTTGATAGATCTGCTCATGCTCAACAACTTAGCCTCAAGAACCACTAATGTCAATCAAACCGTTCATTAAATATTCATAATTATGTTAAAAACCTACTTTTGCGAACTAGTCCTAGGTTTTTTGCCCGATCGGAACCAGACCAGTTTAGGGCAATTCTCTGGACTCTCTAGATCAATAATTATCGAAAAAAAGTTGAACTTTTGCATTTGGGTGGCTGTAATAGGGTCATTTATAAAATGGGTGTGGCAAAATACACTCAAAAGCCTATAAATCATATATAAAAACTCAGAACTTCACAAAAATTGGTGAGCATATGTGACATAACATCATTAATAACCATGCAAAATATTATGGAGATCGGACCATAGGTGGCGCTATAACTGTTAAAAAGCTTTGAAAACCATATTTTTCTTATGGTAAATTGCCTGTATTGGCTGTAAATGGACTTTTCCATCTATTATTTCAGTGGTTAAAAGCTTTCTAAATAAATCTTAATGTCTTAAATGCTTATGTGCTTAAAGGCCTTAAATGCTTGAACCCCGATAAATGCTGCTTGCAGCTTTAATTAGGGGTTCAAGCACGAAGTGCTGAAACCCTATTGTAATTGTACTGATTTTTATTATTATTATTATTATTTTCCCCTAAAACGCATCGTGCAGCCCAAACCGTAAGTGGTAGAGACTTGAAACTTTGCCAGATGGTAGTACAAAAATCGAGGAGAGGTTATCAAAATATGAGCCAGATTGGCCAATAGGTGGCGCTACAGCGCAAAAAACAAAAAAATTGCATATTTTTGCTTAAATCTCATTAACCGTTTGTCACAGACTCAAGTTTCTTATATCATTGGAATCCTTGGGTCAAGCCGAACAAAAATGGCCTCAAGGATTTCATTTCCGGTATGGAAATTTTTCCGCCATATTGGATTTTGTCCAAAACCTACTTTTGCGAACTAGTCCCTGGTTTTTTGCCCGATCGGAACCAAACCAGTGCAGAAATGTTCACAGGGGTCTGAATATCAATAATTATCGAAAAAAAGTTGAAATTTCGATCTACGGTTGCTAAGGGGTGTCAAAACGATCGCAGGAGGCGGAGCCTATTTCACTAAAATGGCTATAACTCCAGAAGTAAATGAGGTATCTTCACCAAACTCGGTACACATGTGTAAGAGGTCAATCTGGGGTCACGGTAAAAAAATCGCGGCGATTGGCCACATGGTGGCGCTATAACATGAAAAAAACATAAAACAGGCTATAACCACCTGACAGTTAGTCCGATTGACTTGAAAATTGGTATGCAGTGTCTTGGTCCAAGGTGCCATGTATGTCTATGAGGATATTGGTGTATCTCAAAAAACATGGCCGCCATCGGCCAATGAAATTTGAGCACCTATTAGACAAGGTTAACGGAGGCCGATCGGAACGAAACTCGATGGGCATGTTCGACTCATGGCCCTAGAGGTCTGTAAGAATTTTGAAAGAAATCGGCCACTAGTTGGCGCTAACGAGTTTTATGGCTCTGTAATCACGTGGTGTTACACTTATCGTCACAAAATGCATATCATTTGATAGATCTGCTCATGCTCAACAACTTTGCCTCAAGAACCACTAATGTCAATCAAACCATTCATTAATTATTTGCGAATATGTTAAAAACCTACTTTTGCGAACTAGTCCTAGGTTTTTCGTCCGATCGGAACCAAACCAGTCTAGGACAATTCTCTGGACTCTCTAGATCAATAATTATCGAAAAAAAGTTGAACTTTTGCATTTGGGTGGCTGTAATAGGGTAATTTATAAAATGGGCGTGGCAAAATACACTAAAATGCCTATAAATCATAAATGAAAACTCAGAACTTCACGAAAATTGGTGGGCATATGTGTCATAACATGGTGAAGAAGCATGCAGAGTTTCATGGAGATTGGACCATAGGTGGCGCTATAACTGGCAAAAAGGTTTGAAAACCACATATTTCCTATGGTAAATTGCCTTTATTGGCTGTAAATGGATTTTTCCATCAATTATTTCAGTGGTTAAAAGCTTGCTAAATAAAACTTAATGTCTTAAATGCTTATGTGCTTAAAGGCCTTAAATGCTTGAACCCCGATAAATGCTGCTTGCAGCTTTAATTATTATTATTATTATTATTATTCCGCCGTAAAACGCATCGTGCAGCCCAAACCGTAAGACCAGGAACCTTGAAACTTTGCCATATGGTAGTACAAAAATCGAGGAGAGGTTATCAAATTATGACCTCGATTGGCCCATAGGTGGCGCTATAGCGACCAAAAGCGCGAAACTGCTCATAACTCCTAGACCGTATGTCGTAGGCTCAAGTGTCTTATATCGTTGGAAAGCTTAACGACTAAAGGTCAAAACGTATATCTCCGATTTCATTTCTGGTATGAAAATTTTCCGCCATTTTGAATTATGTCAAAAACCTACTTTTGCGAACTAGTCCCTGGTTTTTTGTCCGATCGGAACCAAACCAGTGCAGAAATGTTCTCTGGAGTCTGAATATCAATAATTATCGAAAAAAAGTTGAAATTTTTATTCATGGTCGATAGGGGGCGCTAATTGAACGTTGTAGGAGGAGCCTATTTTACTAAAATGGCTATAACTCGAGAAGTAAATGAGATATCTTCACCAAACTTGGTACACATGTGTATGAGTTCAATCTGGGGTCACAGTAAATAAATCTCGACGATTGAACAATAGGTGGCGCTATAACATGAAAAAAACATGAAAAGGGCTATAACCACCTGACCGTTAGTCCAAATGACTTGAAAATTGGTATGCAGTGTCTTGGTCCAAGGTGCCATGTATGTCTATGAGGACATTAGCGTATCTCAAAAAACATGGCCGCCATCGGCCAATGAAGTTTGAGCATCTATTAGACAAGGTTAACGGAGGCCGATCGGAACAAAACTCGGTAGGCATGTTCAAATCATGGCTCTAGAGGTCTGTAAGAATTTTGAAAGAAATCAGCCACTAGTTGGCGCTAGCGAGATTTTTGGTTTGTTAAATAAAACTTAATAACTTTTGATGCTTTTGTGCTTAAATGCCTTAAAGGCCTTAACTGCTTGAACCCCGATAAATGCTGCTTGCAGCTTTAATTATTATTATTATTATTATTATTCCGCCGTAAAACGCATCGTGCAGCCCAAACCGTAAGACCAGGAACCTTGAAACTTTGCCATATGGTAGTACAAAAATCGAGGAGAGGTTATCAAATTATGACCTCGATTGGCCCATAGGTGGCGCTATAGCGACCAAAAGCGCGAAACTGCTCATAACTCCTAGACCGTATGTCGTAGGCTCAAGTGTCTTATATCGTTGGAAAGCTTAACGACTAAAGGTCAAAACGTATATCTCCGATTTCATTTCTGGTATGTAAATTTTCCGCCATTTTGAATTATGTCAAAAACCTACTTTTGCGAACTAGTCCCTGGTTTTTTGTCCGATCGGAACCAAACCAGTGCAGAAATGTTCTCTGGAGTCTGAATATCAATAATTATCGAAAAAAAGTTGAAATTTTGATTCATGGTCGATAGGGGGCGCTAATTGAACGTTGTAGGAGGAGCCTATTTTACTAAAATGGCTATAACTCGAGAAGTAAATGAGATATCTTCACCAAACTTGGTACACATGTGTATGAGTTCAATCTGGGGTCACAGTAAATAAATCTCGACGATTGAACAATAGGTGGCGCTATAACATGAAAAAAACATGAAAAGGGCTATAACCACCTGACCGTTAGTCCAAATGACTTGAAAATTGTTATGCAGTGTCTTGGTCCAAGGTGCCATGTATGTCTATGAGGACATTGGCGTATCTCAAAAAACATGGCCGCCATCGGCCAATGAAGTTTGAGCACCTATTAGACAAGGTTAACGGAGGCCGATCGGAACAAAACTCGGTAGGCATGTTCAAATCATGGCTCTAGAGGTCTGTAAGAATTTTGAAAGAAATCAGCCACTAGTTGGCGCTAGCGAGATTTTTGGCTTGTTAAATAAAACGTAATAACTTTTGATGCTTTTGTGCTTAAATGCCTGAAAGGCCTTAACTGCTTGAACCCCGATAAATGCTGCTTGCAGCTTTAATTATTATTATTATTCTGCCGTAAAACGCATCGTGCAGCCCAAACCGTAAGTGCTAGAGACTTGAAACTTGGCCAGAAGGTAGTACAAAAATCGAGGAGAGGTTCAGAGAATATGACCCAGATTGGCCAAAAGGTGGCGCTACAGCGCAAAAAACAAAAAAATTGCATATTTTTGCTTAAATCTCATTAACCCTTTGTCACAGACTCAAGTGTCTGATATCATTGGAATCCTTGGCTCAAGCCGAACAAAACTGGCCTCAAGGATTTCATTTCCGGTATGCAAATTTTTCCGCCATTTTGGATTTTGTCCAAAACCTACTTTTGCGAACTAGTCCCTGGTTTTTCGCCCGATCGGAACCAAACCAGTGCAGAAATATTCACAGGAGTCTGACAATCAATAATTATCGAAAAAAAGTTGAAATTTCGATCCACGGTTGCTAAGGGGCGTCAAAACGTTCGCTGGAGGCGGAGCTCATTTTACTAAAATGGCTATAACTCGTGAACGAAATGAGATATTTTCACCAAACTCGGTACACATGTGTAAGAGGTCAATCTGAGGTCACAGTAAAAAAATCGCGGCGATTGGCCACATGGTGGCGCTATAACATGAAAAAAACATAAAACAGGCTATAACCACCTGACCGTTAGTCCGATTGACTTGAAAATTGGTATGCAGTGTCTTGGTCCAAGGTGTCATGTATGTCTATGAGGACATTGGTGTATCTTACAAAACATGGCCGCCATCGGCCAATGAAGTTTGAGCACCTATTAGACAAGGTTAACGGAGGCCGATCGGAACGAAACTCGATGTGCATGTTCGACTCATGGCCCTAGAGGTCTGTAACTATTTTGAAATAAATCGACCACTAGTTGGCGCTAACGAGTTTTATGGCTCTGTAATCATGTGGTGTTGCACACATCTGAAGAAAATGCATATCATTTGATAGATCTCCTTATCCTGAACAACTTTGCCTCAAGAACTATTGCTGTCAATCAAACAGTTCATTAAATATTCATGAATATGTTAAAAACCTACTTTTGCGAACTAGTCCTAGGTTTTTTGCCCGATCGGAACCAGACTAGTCTAGGACAATTCTCTGGACTCTCTAGATCAATAATTATCAAAAAAAAGTTGAACTTTTGCATTTGGGTGGCTGTAATATGGTCATTTATTAAATGGGCGTGGCAAAATACACTAAAAAGCCTATAAATCCTAAAGGAAAACTCAGAACTTCACAAAAATTGGTGAGCATATGTGACATAACATCATTAACAAGCATGCACAATTTTATGGAGATCGGACCATAGGTGGCGCTATAACTGTTAAAAAGCTTTAAAACCATATATTTCCTATGGTAAATTGCCTGTAGTGGCTGTAAATGGTGTTTTTTATCTATGATCATATAATGTTCATATCATAATGTTCAAAATTAGTGCAGTACAATTCTCTGGACTCTCTAGATCAATAATTATCAGAAAAGGTATAACTTCTTCATTTGGATGGCTATAATAGGGTCATTTCAATATGTAGCCTTGACCAAGTGTCTCCGAAAGCCTATATCAAGCCTATAAAAACAAGTCAGAACATGTGACTCTAAACAAGTATGAACATTTTCAGACAGATCTGACAAAATTTGCCTCTATAACAGTTAAAAAAAGGTGAAAATTAATAACATGACATATTAAGGCAATAAGTGGTATTTTACTGCCCCCTGCTGCCATTTCCCCATACTACTCACTAATATTGTTCTATAATTCATATTTAGACTTTATAAATTCACTCTTTTAACATTTACAATCACATTTATTGAAAATTCATCCTTTGAATTATTACTACTGACAATTGTCACATTGAGAAATGTGAATCCTGAAGGAGACTTGCAGTAAACAGTTTGATCACATCATATAGTTCAAATGTCTATATCTACAAAAGAATCTGTGTGTGTGTAGTCTTAGGTTTCTGAATAAATTCTGAATCATCTGATTAATAGTTTACAAAGACTTTATAGACCATTCATAACCATTCATATATTTTCATAACGACATATCCCAATTGCATTGAAACAACAACAACATTTGTCTTTGTGTGTGTGTGTGTGTGTGTGTGTGTGTGTGTGTGTGTGTGTGTGTCCATTAACCATGTTTAATGGAAAGAACATGTGGAAACTGCTTTGTTTTACTGGTGGATAAAAAAAGTGTTTCAAATGAAACTGAGCCAATTAGTGGTCGTCTACTGCCCTCTGCTGGACATTCTACTTAATAAAGTCTTTTCACCTTTGCTTTTGCATTCATATATTTAGACAGTATACAATCACTTATATAACAATTACTATTATAACACAATCATATTTTGTCAGAGTTTATCACTTCATTTGTAGTGACACTTTCACATCAATTCTAGCCAATTGGTAAATCATGGTAAATCTCGCTAGAAACATGATAATCGTAGTAAATAATAATACAATGTGATGTATCATGGTGTATCATGGTAAATCAATGTAGCAATGTTGTTAATCGTGGTAAACCATGCTAGCAATTTCATAAACCATGCTAAATTGTGCTAGAAACATGCTAAATCATATTAGCAATATGGTAAACCAGGCTAGAACATTGTAAATCATGCTAGAATATGATAAATTGTGGTAAATCATACAATAAACATCATGGTATAATAACATACTAGAATGTGGTATATCTCCTCAAGACCTAAAACCATATTCTCAATTGCGCTACTGTATAATTAAGTTGAACCCTGAAAATGGTATTGCAAAAAGAAGACTTGCACTAAATCTGGTATTGCCTATAATTAGTAACATCTGTATATTGTTTGCACAAAGTTTAAACTTCACAAAACTTTGTACATGTGGAGAACAAGTCATTTTGAAGAAACATGCAACATTTTATGGACTTCTGATGCTAAGAGGGCTCACAGTAAATTATAAACTATCAATAATTTCAACTGTAAGAAAAAGACTGTAATAACACTTGTTGTACATTAGAGGGAGCAGCAGGATTATACATACAATATTTTAATGTTTTTTTTTGTTTTTTTTTTAGCTTTCATTATGGGTTAACAAAGAAATTATTAAAGCTATTTTGTATTATCATGATGCACTATAATATAGTTTTAAATTACTGGATCACAAAGAAAAATGTGAATTGCTTTAGGACCATTAAAAGTTATTTTTATCACAATAAAACATGTTGTGTGTGTGTGTGTGTGTGTGTGACTGTGTGTGTGTGTGTGTGTGTGTGTGTGTGTGTGTGTGTGTGTGTATACGCATGTGTAAAACCGTATCCTTTTTATGCACATTTCAGTCAGCCGTACATTTCAGTACATTACAAGAAGCATAAATGGCAAATGTTTACAACTCAAAGAATTACAATAATAAAATAGACATATGACTTTAAGCAAGCATGCAGAATTTCATGGAGATTGGGCAATACATGTCTCAAAAAAAGTTAAAAAGGTCAAGAAAGATAATGTTTTTATTTTTTATGGAAACTTCTCTGAAATTCCCACTAGATGGCAGTAGAGGGTAACTTCAGTACATTCTGCTCACTAATGTTGTAACTACGTTTTTTTTTTTTTTTTTTAAATCATATTTAATCTGTATAAAATCATTATAATAACATTACAAATCACATTTTTTCAAGGATTACCACTTTATTGTTCATTTTAGGCATGTTCTTTCAATAAAATTATATGTTTACAATGAAAACTGAAAATTGTGTTTTAAATGGGAAACCTGTAATAAGCATTTTTTTTTTTACCTACCATTTATTTCAAATATCTATATCTACAACAAAATGTGTTTAAGCACGTTTATTAGAGTTAAAACCCCTTTCATGTGATGCATTCATGACATACCCAAAATAAAAAGGTTTCTGCTCATTAGTCATTCTGAATAGACACATAACCAACATATATTTAGAAAGGCAACCATTTAGAGTTTACAGTTCAACACTCAACTTTCATCAGACTGTTATTAAGATTGAGATATATATAAAAACAACAAATATTAATAACATATTTATGAAATGTATTAAAATATTATGTGAATGAGCATTGCAATTTATAACTACAACTAAAGTGTAAGGTTATTGTGGTCATGCTTCATTTTAAATCTGAGGATGATATCTCTTAAAGTATGCGTTTTATAAAGCCTAATGTAAGACCATGTCAGGGAAGGCTTTGGAGAAGTTTTAGATAAGGCTGATAAGATGCTTATCAAATATTTTATTGCCCTGTAAACACACATTTACAGTCTTTCACTAATGTCTAGCAAGGAGAACCGGCTGCATTAATGCTCTATTCATGTAAATCGACAAATATTTAACACCTCTGCCAGTGAGAGACTTAATCTTCATTATTCTTTTATCTTTATTCTTTTGTTTGAATTCAGCCATTATAGCCTGTATTCTGGCAGTATACTTCACTATCTACACCTCTGTCATTCAATTATACATGAGTAATCCACCTATTATCTTAAGTCTAAGTCTTAAGTCTTACAAAAAAAATAATTGTTCTTGAAACCTTAAATGCAAATTCTTTAAAAAAAAATTATTGTATGGAATAGAAAGCTCCTGCAGCAGGTGCATTAGCACAACAGGTAGCATCAAGCTACATGACACAATATAATTGATTAATATTAAACTTTTACTTAAAGCTCAATTTCAACATTGAGTATTTGTATCATATTCCGGTCGCGTATTAAAATGGTTTCAAGTCAAAAAAAGATTTAGAAATTTGTTATATTTAGCTTTTTATATAAAACTATGGGCTATCATTACTAGCATGCATGCTGTAAAAAAATTTTTATTCATATTAAAATAACCAAAATTGCACGAAAATCACACACAAACCACATGTACTTGAAAACCTACATTTATTAGCTTCTTGTTTCAGATGAATTGATGTTTTTTTTTTTGTTTTGTTTTACTCGAAGTTCAGAATGAGGAAGTGTGTACAGAACTCATGCAAAAGGACAGGCTTATGGTAACGTTGGATCATGTGAGATGATTCATAGCTGACGCAAATCAGGAAGAGGAGACACTGTGTACGCTGTTTGAGCTCTTTAGATTACATAATTCATGATTATTGATGCTGATTATTGCATGTATGTGAACACAAATAAACCGGAGAAAACATGAATGAATGTTTTATGAGTGATGATTTCTATTCAAAATAACGAACGTTACAGATTAATTATTTTCCACTCCTGCCATAAATTAAAAAATGAATGTCACAGCAACACAGTATGGAAGCTGGAGTCTTAAACCTTTCTACTGATGTTCAGTTTGTGCAGATGAAGTAACTGTGTGATGTTTTAGCGAGTAATGAATTTGAACAATAATAATCTAGGGCCGTCTGCGATCCTGTGCTGTGAAAGGGTAATATGGAAAATGTGCCATAAAAACAAATTCATGGAATCTAACCAAGTCATAGAAAATAAAAATGTATTTATAATTTTAATGGCAGAATAATACAATATTTCTTTTAAAAACAATGCATATGAAAATAAGAAATATGAAATAGTATGAGAAAATTAATCATTTAATTCATTCAATTTCAATCTGTTGCATATTAAAGTATGTCTCTGTGGTAAAAAAAAAAAAAAAAATTTAACTATCAAATATTAAATGAAAATCCATAATTGTGAAATATTAAGATTTGAAAAGACAGAATCTATAAATAAAATGTAAAATACTACATATCAAAATTTAAAAATTGTTAAATAGTAACACAAAAAAGCATAAATTAAATAATAATCTTTTTTGAATATTTGAAAAAATATCCAATAGTTGTAAATAAATATTCATTCATTCATTCAATTTCAATTCTTTCCACATATGAAAGTAGAAAAGTCTTTATGTTAATATATGTTCAAAACAATATTTCATATTAAATAAGAATAATTTTGAAGTATGAAATAAAATGTCAAATTACAGAATATAAAAATTAAACTAAAAATATCAACAATAAAAATAAACCATTCATTCACTCCTTTTTAAATGAATTGAAAACATTTTGAAAGCAAAAATAACATTCAATAAAAAGTATAGTTTTTAAATAGTACATTTAAAGAGGCAATAAACAATAAAATAGAAGTCCACATAAAATTTGAAATTACAGAATATAGAAATACATTTATAAAAACTCAAAATGTCAACAACAAAAAATAAAACATTCATTCATTCATTCCATTTGAATGCATTGAAGAAAAACAAAGTTTTAAAAGCAAAAATCACATTCAACAAAAAGTATAGTTGTTAAGTAGTGTAGACCTACATAAATAGCAATAAAAAAAAACATAAAAACAAACAAGAACTTGGGCAAGTGGTGACAGGGAAAGTCAAAGTGGCCATGATAATGAAAGTAAACAGAATACTATTGTTACTTAACTCCCAATCACACACCACCAAAAATGTTGTGCTCGTACTGCAAAATTTTCAACAGAGGCAACAAAGGTTGGCAATGAGCAGACAAATACCATTGAGACCCATGATCTGGCAAAATGAAACAGTGGAGATGATGGAGGAAGAAGTCAGGCATGATGTGATGGAGGGAAGAGGCAACGGATGACTTAGAGGAGATTCAGGATAATGGACCACGACAGAACTGATGTAGGTAACAGGAAACAGGAGACAGGAGCCAGACAGGAGTAACAGGAAACTGGAAACAGGAGCCAGGCTGACATAGCAGTATAGTTGTGAACAGTGTACATCCAGGCAGACATGATGATGAAGGAAAGTTAGAGGTGACTATACTCAGCTGCAGCAAAACACACTTGGAGCTGGGCAGGACCAGCGATGATGAAGATTACTTGGGACTGTACTGAAGCAGTGGCAATAAAGACATCTAATAACTGGGCTGAACCAGCAGAGATGAAGACACCCTGTAATTTGACTGAACCAGTGGAGACTGGTAGTAGATTGTAAATATTTTAACGTGGCATAATCCAGCTCATCCTATTACAATAATTCATTGGGTGCTCAGGCCAATCTTCAATGATGATAGTGTGGTCAGGGCTTCAGTCCATGCAGGACAACACTACTAAAATTCCATCAATGACACAAGATTGGCCTCTGTCAAACACAAAAACTGGAGATAAGCATTTCAGAATGTTCAACACATTGCAATGTAAAATGACTAGATTATGTTGATTTCCTATTGAGAGCCAAGAAGAGAAAGCTAAAGCTGCAATGAGCTCAAAGTTACAAAAATAAACAGAGAACAGTAGAAAAATTACCTTCCACTGTGATGAATCTGAATGCTGAACTGAGCCACACAGATGTAGTCCACAATGGTAATGGTGGTGATGTGATGATCTGGACATTGTCGACTGTAGTCAGACTGTTTCCATGATTTGCAGAATGTAATCTTAAGCTGGTTCTGGAGTTGAATATTGTTCTAATAATGAAGATGATCTGGTCATCAAAGCAGCGTAAGACATTTGATGTACCTATAGACAATGAGAATGTGATTAGGATTTTTTTTTTTTACACTTTACAACTTATACAAATGAATTATGTACTTATTAAACATTGTGCTTAAAGCAAGCATGTATGTAATAAAATATCCTTATACCACAAACATATATTACAGAGTAATGAAAGTTATAACCAATTTAAAAGATAAACATAGTCTTACCTGTTTATCAATACTTGAAGTGTTGGAATATGATGAGAACGAATCAGCAAAGATAGTGTAATATTTCTTGAAGTCTATCTTCGTCTTTTTCTTTTTTTTTATATATCTTCTCATTTATTGTTTTGCTGCAAATATTCACCTTTTGAAGTGCTTTACTATAAATTAGCCAACTGTATGATGCAGATCTCCATATAAATTCATTGTAAAATGACATTACACAGACATTTTGAACAATAAAGTACATCAAATAAATAAATAAAATGAATAAAACTGTTTATGAATGAATGAATGAATAATTTTTTTTTTTTATAAAATGTTTGTGTGGGGGTTAAGGCCATTTAATTTAAAAAAAATATATATTGACATGTATATTTAAATAATAAAATATTAACATTATAATAATTCAACAGGAATATGGAAATGTATTGTAGGTGGCCTTAACACCCACTAAAAATCCCAATGTCTAATGCTGCCTTCACGTGCTATCGGAAATGTCCTATTTCAGACTTCTTATGCCATGATTATGAGTTTGACATGTTAATGTGTTTTGTTGTACACATTTTATTTTTGATAGCATCTGATTCTTATCTATTTCTTTTGGAAATGTTCTATTTCTGACTTCATAAGCCATGATTATTAGTTTGACATGTTCATGTGTTTTGTTGTACAGAAATGTTTTATTTTTGATAGCATCTATAGTTATTGTTGCCTATTTATTTCATAGATCTTATTGATCAACATTCTGTTGTTCAAGATTTTTAGTAAATATTATGTTAAATTTCCAACTAAAAAAATTATTTACACTAATTCCGATAGCACGTGAAGACAGCATGAATTCCCACAGAGGCCGTCCAGTGTTAGTCATCCACCTCTGTACCCCCCCCCCCCCCCCCCCCCCTTCTAGATGGACGTTGCATTATAACAGCCACTTCAGCACAACGCAGTCATGATAGCTGAAGTACGTGGGCATAATGTCAATCTTTATTTTATTTAAGTCAATATCTTTAATATATATATGGTCAATTAATGTGCCATTTTCAGTTGTTGCATTTTCAACAATTTGTGTGAAGCCAAAATGCTGCATGACATCATGAATAGTTGATTTATTGAAAATGTTTTCATTGAAATCTCCTAGAATTATTTTGCCACCTGATAAGCAGTTTATTTGATGAATTAAGGTAATCAAGTTCTCTCTAAATAACAGCATGTTATATGATGATGGTCTGTACACGACTGCTACAGTTGTGTTTAAGTCTTGTACATTGCACATTAGACATTCAATGTTAATGCATGGTAAATCAACTAAAGCAGCTTTTACATTCTCTCTGTGATATATGCCAACACCACCGTGATTTTCCTCTTTAAGTGTAGCAAAAACATCTTCACTTGTGTCATATGCAGCACTTCGTGGTTTGTCATGAAAGTGGTATCCAGAAAGATTGATATCGTTCTCCAAATAATTTGGTTTTAGCCAAGTCTCTGTTACACAAATGATATCTGCTTGACAATATCTGTTATCTTTCCGAATATCTAAAATATGTGGAATGAGCCCTTGGACATTGTGTAGCATCATTTGAAATGTTACATTTTCTATGGTTTCACATGGATCAATGAACGGAGGCATTCTCTGTAGAGCTTCCTCAATGTTGTCTTTTGCAAAAATAGCTTTTTCTTTGAAATCTTCTATTATGAGTCCATCAAGAGAGGTCACTCGACTTAATGCTACATATGCTTGTCCTGGAGCAAATATCTTTTTCAATGAAACAACAGCTTTGTTCACTGTCAGACCTTGCACTTTGTGAACTGTAGAAGCCCATGCTAATTTCAAAGGAAACTGTCTTCTGACACCACCACTGCTTGTCACTTTCTCTTCTTCAGGCTCGATTGGTGTGCTTTTCTCCAGTTCAGGTTTTAAACATGGATTTTTACCTCTAGCTTCTTTACCAGCTCGTTCATCATCAAATTCAATATATATTTTGGATGGAAATATTTCATCATTTTCATAACAGAATAATTTAATTGTCCCAAAAATTCCATTCACAAGACCATCTGATACATTGATATTTTTCAGTAGCATTACTCGGGCATTGATCGCTAATTCAAGGGATTTTTCCAAAGAACTGTTGTGAACTCTGAGATGAAACCCATCCTTTTTTTCCATTCGGCCAGTTTTAGCATTTCTCTCAAAATCTTGGGCGTTCACAGTAACTGTGTCAGAGCATATTTTGTGCACCATTTTTAGGTTATGTTCATCAACCTCACTATTAGTTGCATAAATGTGGATATCTGTACTCTCATCACCATCACCTGTTTCACATGTTTTAAGCATAGCAATATCTTCTTCAAGCATTACTTCATCTTTTTTACGTAGCCTTAAACGATTTAATAATTCTGCAAACTGTTTGTCCTTCTGGCGCATAATCTCTGTAAGTTCAACAAAACTGAAGTTAGTTTCCCAAAGATTCACACTGTTCACTGGTTCGGTGTAAAGAGGTTTTCCTTTGACAGGAGACAACTGATAAAAATCTCCAACTGCTATGACAGAGACTTTTCCGAATGCAGAGTAATCACCTGTTTGTTTGATTTGTCTCAATCTTCCATGAATATATGCTAGAAGTTTATGATCAACCATTGAAATTTCATCGATTATTAATATTTGCAGTTTTCCAAGTTTGGCTCTCAAGGAATTAATTTTTTCATCTCCAAGTGGTTGATATGGCAGTGAAGCATTTATTCCGATGGAGAGACTGGAATGTACAGTAGACCCATTTATCTGGTAGGCGGACACACCAGTAGGAGCACTTAATAGCACATGTGTCTCATCTGGGTTGTCTGTTAACTTTGAAAGTATGCGAGACGTTTCATAATAGATGGCTTTAATCAGTACTGACTTTCCAACACCTCCTGGACCAGATATGAACACATGAAATGGATCTGGGTTTTCACCTTGCACTTTTGCTAAACACCATTGCCGCACTTTGTAAAAGATTTGTGACTGTTTTTCATTCAAAGAACGCAGTAAACCCATGGCATCTTGCTTTGTCATAGCTGATGGATTGTTTTCTATTTTAGAAGTACCTACATTTGGTAATAGATCAGGAATGATATCATCACCTTCTTCTGTATCTATTTGGTCTTTCTTACTCTCCAGACATTCAAGACGTTCAAGTTCTGCTTCTGGACAGATTTGGGCCCAAGCATCTTCCATTGGTCCATGTTGTTCTAAATCATCTTGAGCTCTTTGTATTGTCTCTGCTTCTTTCTCAAATTTTCCCATATTACTGTCCACTATCATTTTGACTGACTTAAGCTCAAAATCATTTGAAATTGTTACAAATCCAGTCTCATAAAAATCCTTATATGTATTGAAATTTGTTGGTTTCAATTGATCTCGCACAAAATGAGGCAAAAATAATTCTAAAATACTTTGATGATAATTTTCTGAATTTTTAGTGGGTGAAAAACGAGCATATCGCACAATGGCAGAATCTGTACGAGTTCTTTTTCTCACAAAACCCATGTCATTTTCCAGTCTTACTCTGTCTGAACATTTTTCAGATGCAGTCAAAACTCTGTATTCTGATGCAAAGGTTGCTAAACACATTCCACTGAATTCTGTTGTATGTGGACGGGCTCTGTATCTGTCTGAGATGCTTTTCATCCAAATGCCATCGCCATCATCTTCTCCACATTCAGCTTTTTTATGTATGGTGTTTAAGGGTAAACTCATTCTTATTTGATTAGTACCAGTTGGAATAAACACCACTTTCCTTGATCCTTCTTTTAGTTTCATGTTAGTCAGTCGATACACACTCTCTTGAGCTGAGACCTCTCGATTATGTAAAAACACACTTCCCAGTTTTCTTAAAGCCTGTTTAGCATCCATATTACCTTGATTGTGTGCTTCTTTTTGAGCGTTAGCCAACAACAATCCCATTTCTCTCTCAGCTTTAGAAATATAGGATATTATATATACTATACAAGAGTAAGCATCAACAACAAACTGTATGTCCATGTTTGCATTCCAGCATCGTAAAAGGTCTGGGTTATATTGATTCACCCACACATCATTTGGTTTTCTTTTCAACACCACACTTGTTTTTTTCGTCATTTTATTGAAAGCCATTTCAAATATCTCTTGATTTATACCAATAGATGCAAACATAGAGTCAACTGACTCAAAGACAGCATCACTATTCAACAAACATTCTCTCACTCTTTTCATTATAGCTTCAGCTAGGTCTTTTGATATTTGTTGGCAGTTGTTTGTATTTTTGCATTTACTTTCATTTTTTTCATCATCTGTTTCTTTTTCATCTTTATCAGTCTTGCTGCTTCTTGTAATGAAAGTATTGTTGCTTGGTGGACGTGGAAAGTTAAATCTACACACAGTTCCTTTCTTTTTACATGTTTTTGAATGTCTTTTGCTGTGTTGTTGGACAGTGCTCACAATTTCATGCATTTCATCCTGATGTTCAGGCGGCATTTCACAAGTGACATATTGATCAACAAATGCTACAACTTCATCATCGTCATCTCTGTCCACTTGAGGCGCATTTTCAACCCAAAAGAGACAATGTGTATGAGGGGATCCACGCTGTTGAAATTCTATTCGATAGAAATAATCTATTATTTTTCCAATTGGCTGGGCTGGCGACATGATCACATCTCTTAGAAAGCAATGAAAGCGATGATCAAACATTCTGGCAGCAGTTACAGGATTGCGTTTAAGCATCCCACATCTTTCAGACCAGTCCAGTTCATCAATAGGAGTTTCACAGCCCTCTTGTTTCACAATAGATTGCATTAGCTCTGGCCATCGCAAGTCCGCTGATGAAAATGAGCAAAACCATGTTGGGATACCTAATTGTCTCACCATTGCAAACAAATCTTTTTGAACACTTTGCCAAAAAACAGGACTCCCTCTCACTGGCTTCAAGAATTTATAACCCTGATCAAAATTTAAAATCTTTTGCAGTGACTCTTTGTTTGTCAGCATTTCTGCAGTAATTTTTGTTTTGTTGCTTGTGTCATGGCCTTTCCGCAAAGCAATAGATACATTTGAGATAACTTGATTAAGCTCAGACAAATATTGTCCATAAAATATATAGTCTAGGTTTTGAGCAAAACGTCCATCTGCATTTAGGATTCTATTATTTAAGTATCTAGACAGCGTTAATTTTTCAGGTCGTTGATCATGAAATGTTCCTGTACCTTTTGGGAAGAGCACTGGAAAACATTTGGCTTCATTGGTTTCATCCATTAACATTCTCACTGGATTATTGCCCTCTGCTGGTGCAAGAGACATAATTCCATCAAAATGTTGATCTAAAACTTCTTGTGCAATGTCCACTGGCTGTAAACATGAATCCATAAATAAACCATGTTGTTGTCTATCATGAAGTGTTTCATCAGTGATCCCTTCATCCTCATTCTCAATATTGTGCTCTTTATGAACACACATGCCCTGACATCCATCCAAATGTTGTTCAGTGTTGTCACTTACATCATTGACCTCTTCTTCTGTTTTACTTAGAGGATTAATCCAAGTTTCATTATACTCTACATCTCTATACCATTTGTTATTTTCTTTTAGGTATGCCAAAGCACTTTTGACATGGTCAGTATTCACAAATTTATATTCATAATGTCCTTTGTATGTTAATTTCCTCTTAAGTTTTACTCGTATCATTAAATCATCATTTTCTGATCTTGGTAAAACATTCACCACATCTGTCACATTAGACGGAACACAAGTCACTGGTCCATGAACACCATTCTGTCCACCTCGTGGTAATGCCAACATCTTCATGAATGGAATATGCATTGCTATTAGATGTTGTTCTAGAGAGTTTAAACAGCTCAATTCAACAGGAATTGGATCCAGAGCAAGATTGTTTGCTACACTTTCTGCAGGCATTTTACCATCACTTATCTTTCTATCACATGTGTGACAAATCCACAGATATTCAGCTGGAGTATTTTTATAAACACAACCTTTACTGCAGGTTCTATTACATGTATGCAGATAATTCAGTGTTATACATTTTTCTGCAATATATCCTGCATGGACTGATTTTTGTAAATATTTACTTATTTGACAGTTTTTGACCTGCATTTTAAAGCAGCAACGATGACAAACTGAACACACATACTCAGGACCTGTAGATATTTTGTCTTTAAATTGTTCAATTACACAGTCAATCTCTTTTCTCTTGACCTCTGCCTCACACCGAGTTACAGCATTTCTCATTTTAATACTATTGGCAAAACTTATATCATGTTTATATTTCTGTTTGTTGTAATCTATCAACATGTTTTTGTGTATTTCATTGTTACTGTATTTCTCAACACTGTACTTTTTGACTCCTTCCCTGTGGGAGGTATTGTTGCTGTATTTCTCAAAACTGTACTTTTTGACTGATTCTCTGTGGGAGGTATTCTCACTGTATTTGTCCACACTGTACTTTTTGACTGCCTGCCTGTGAGGGGTATTGTCTCTGTATTTATCTGTGCTATATTTTTTTACCTTTTCTTGATGCTGTTCATTTTTTTTGTACTTTTCAGTGCTGCATGTCATTAGTTTCTCTTTGTAAGTTTCATCGTCATGATATCTTTTGTTTACATTAATTTTTATTCTCTGTTTTAAGTCCTGATTATTGTTGTATTGGACTCTCTGTCTATAAAGCTTACGTGGATCTGAGTTAGCATTTAATGTTTCATGAAACATTGAAGCTTCAAATGATGATTTACAAATGGAAGCACAGCTATGATCTTTTCTCTTTACACATACAACAACTTCATAGTGACAGCTATTTACATGTTTCAAATAAATGCCCTTGTGTGGACAGGTATGTCTATTAGATGACACATTTGAGGCTGAATATTTAAGCCATTTCTCTTGACTGAATGTAAATATGTCCACTCCAATTAAATCACTGGCTGCTTGTAATTCCAGCTCTGTTGCCCAAGTTCCAACATATTTCATTCTTGAACTGTCAATGTAGTTTACAATTGAACTGTGTCCTTGTCTCAGATACTGAGTATACCTTCCTTCATTCTGGAGTATGTGTGTTACCACAGCACGCCTCAGTTTTCTGTGTTCTCGTTCACTTCCACTTACAGCATAAGCTACCGCTCTGAAAAAGCAGTTACCATCACCCACAATATCTTTGGTTTCACAAGGTTCAGCCATTTCAACAATCTCATTTGGATTATTTTGTTCTTTTACAACGTGTACAATGTTCAGCTTCAAGCAAATCGTTTTTTGTTGCTGTACTGATAATGGGCTAAACTGAAAGGTAACACTGTCACTTTGTGAAATAAATTCAACATCAGCTGCATTTTCATTTCCTGAGCATACAGAAGACATTCCTGTGTTCTTTTGTGTACATGTTTCATTAACAGTTATTTGATCTCTGCTGTCAAAATCGGTCAAAGAAACACTGTCAGTTTGTGAAATAAATTCAACCTCAGCTGCATTTGGATTGATTGGGCATTCAGAAGACGTTCCTGTGTTCTGTTGTGTACAAATTTCATTCACAAGTATTTGATCTGTGCTTATGAAATCAGTCAATGAGTGACTGCAACTTGCCTTTTCTGATTTTACACCTTTACTCACTCTCTCTGCTTCGGTATTTTCCTTCACCACCGAATGGCACACCAATCGATCATGCGGACTATATTTGTCAATCACTTTTGCCTGCACCCCAGTTACCTCAAATGGACGATTATATGCCTTCAATGACGGACCCAGTCTCCTGAAATGAATGACCAAAGAGTCTACGCTGGGATGGAAAACCACTACACTCTTACCATGAGCTGAAACTGTTCCATCACTGAGTCGTGCATGTGGATCAATCACTGCATACCACGAACCTTGTCTGACAGCTGCACATATGGTGTGGTTAATGTTTACCAAACACGCATCAAACCTCTGGAATGCTTGATTTAATGCTTCATCAAGAGACATGGCAACACCTTGCAGACCAGCATCATATTGATTAATTCCAAACAACCCAGTAAATGACAAAGAATAGTTTATTGAAAAACAACAATTATTCAGTGTGTGTGTGTCAGGCAGCTCAGCAACTTCTATGTAGCCATTCACAGGATCGTTGATTTTCCCGGCATCTCTCATGGCACTGTACAGGTCATCTCCATGCATCAGAACATTATTCAGGTCACTCTGGGTCCATCGCAAGACATTTTTCACCTTACACATCAAAATTGCAGTTAAACTGTTTGAAGCACATTGCCTGCCACTATTGTAGCCAAAACACTTAGCACCCTGATGAAAAGAGCCTCTAATGTAAGATTTCTGTGGACACAAATCAGAAACAGCTTTCATGGTTATGTTAATATTTTTTGTGGCAGTTATAGATATAGAAGGACATTCAGCTTGAATTTCAGAAAATGAAGTTTTGTTTTGAGAGGAGTTTTCAGACTTTTGTTCAGACTTTTGTTCAGACTTTTGTTCAGACTTTTGTTCAGACTTTTGTTCAGACTTTTGTTCAGACTTTTGTTCAGACTTTTGTTCAGACTTTTGTTCAGACTTTTGTTCAGACTTTTGTTCAGACTTTTGTTCAGACTTTTGTTCAGACTTTTGTTCAGACTTTTGTTTAGGCCCGTTGTGATGTACACAACGTTCAGTTAATTCTGCCAATTTTTTAAGAGGTGGCAGAGCCTCTTCAGGATCAGCAGCCATCCGGTCCGCCATCCTCTTCTTGGCTGCCTCAGAGCGCCGAGCTTGCTTTGTGCGTGGCATCTGTACACACAAAAACACACATTAATTTACACATTACTGCATACTAGTAAATAAACAATATATCAAAAACTTAAAATCACATTAAAACAAACTAATTAATTGATCATTTACATTATATTCTGTATTTTTTTATAGATACAATAATTATATTATATACAAAAATTAAATTAATACACACGCATGAATGCTTTAAAATAAACACTGTATTATAGATAACAATGGAAGTTCACTAAAAACCTAAGAGTCAGCAATGCATCATGCTCTGAATCCCCCCAAAAAAACTGTACATCTGAAAACACTTATCAAACCAACTACAGATGGCTCAACCCTGCTTTATTTGGTTATACTGACATCTAGTGGTAAAAATATGGTGTTTTATTTTATATTTATAACAATGAAGACAGATTTTCCTTCCCTTATTTAAGTTTTAAATACATTTTCCCAATTTTCATTTCTTAAACACAATATGCGACATCCTATCCAATATGGTCTTTCAAACAAACATACCAATTGAAAGCTAAGAAAAAAATATATAGGGAATATATCCTCTATTATATCTTTACAGTTACTACTGTCTTAAAACACTACATGAACAAACTTGAGGCCCAGAGAGAAGGAAATGAATAGTGGAATAAAGTCGTTATTTTTGGGGGTTTTTGCGCACAAAAAGTATTCTCGTCACTTAATAAACTTCAGATTGAGCCACTGTAGTCACTTGGACTATTTTAATGATGTCTTTAATAACTATTTTGGTACGGCAAGTTTCAGTCACATAAAAGCCTATAGAGGTGTGAATATCTGTCAAAAATATCTTAATTTGTGTTCCGAAGATGAACGAAGGTCTTACGGGGTTGGAACAACATAAGGGTGAGTAATTACTGACAGAATTTTCATTTTTCTGGTGAACTAACCCTTTAAATTTTGAGGAATGAGGAAACACATATAACACATTAAACACTACGTACACAAAATGTCTGTAGGTATGGAAGGCATTTTCTGCCAAATTTAAATAAATAAATTAAATGATTAAAATTAAAACCAGATTAACGATTTCATTACAGAAAACTGTATGCAAAAAATGTGACAAAATTGAGAATGAAATTAAATTCTTTCATTTTCACAGCATTATCCCTGTCAAATTGAAAAATAAAATGCAATTGGTGATTTCACATTTCATTTTCACTACAGTCTTGAGGCAAGACTGCCAATATTAAAATGAAAAGCCAAACGTGAAAAAGAAACTACAAATACAGTTTTTACAATGCTCTTTAGTAACGCTCACGCAATAATAGTGACACAATTCAAATACAAATGTAAATTTTTGTTTTCATTTTAATTCCTCTTTTATTTCACAGTTTTCATTTTCGTTTTCATTTTCAAAGACAACCTGCATGCAATTTCTATGTTAATGAATGGGTGTGGCTTATTCTAGTAACGGCGCTGAGACACGCCTTCTGTAAAGCGAAGTCGTCGACGTCCCGTGTGCATGAGTTGAATGTGTGAAACGAAATTATTTAAATGTGATTATATTGTAATCGAGACGACGAGATATGGCGAAATCTGTTAGTGAGCTTTTGCGGGAAGCTGCCGCAGCATTAGAACATGGACACAACCAGCCTGACCATGTTAGTTATGATGTTAGACTCAGACTAGACCATAATCGACGATGAGGTTCATTCATGTATTAGGCTGTTTTGGAAATTCAACTATTTGGGCGTACAGAAGTCTTAGTAACACAATTTCTACAACAATTATAGCCAGACATTAATACCCACTGGCTTTAACCGAGGACCTCGGCCAATGTTTCATATTCGCGACGTGCCTAACAACGCCCTTCAGCCGTGACTTATTCAGATACAGCACTAGCCTAGAGTACCTTATTGATTTTATAAAACGGTTACCACGCAATACAAATATTAATCCCGAAACATATGTATCTATGCAACTATCATGAAGTAAAATGAATCACTAAAAGCCAATTCCTTCCGCTGGAGAAAAAAAATTGTCCCTGACCATAAAGCAACAGAAGAAATTACATTATTTCTCCATTAGATGGAGACAAAGACTGTCTTAAAGGGATAGTTCACCCAAAAATGAATATTCTGTCATCATTTACTCACCCTCAAGTTATTTCAAACCTGTATGAATTTCTTTTTTCTGCTGAACACAAAAGAAGATATTTTGGAAAATGTCTGTAACCAAACAGTTGATGGACCCCCATTGACTTCCATAGTATTTTTTTCCCTACTATGGAAGTCAATGGGGTCCATCAACTGTTTGGTTACAGACATTTTTCAAAATATCTTCTTTTGTGTTCAGCAGAAAAAAGAAATTCATACAGGTTTGAAACAACTTGAGGGTGAGTAAATGATGACAGAATTTTCATTTTTGGGTGAACTATCCCTTTAATGAGTGAGTCAGTCAGTCAGTAGAGAAAACTTTTGAAATGACTCAAACTTGTGATCACGGAGAAGAAAGACGCAACTGACATGACTATAGGCACGGACAACCCCTATTAACTGTTAAAAGTACAAGATATCACACCGGACATTCAAACGGATTTTTTATTATGAATATAGCACTGACCTGAAGGAAAATGCTATATCTATAGCCTACTGTAAATGTAGGTACACTCGCTTTCTCGATCTCATCCAGAAGTTGTTACTGGAAATGAAAATCAGCATTGTGATTCTTTTTGTACACAAACTTAAAATAACCAAAAGACACATAACAGTTAAACAGCGGACAGATACAGGCTAGTGCTGTATCTGAATAAGTCACGGCTGAAGGGCGTTGTTAGGCACGACGCGAATATGAAACATTGGCCGAGGTCCTCGGTTAAAGCCAGTGGGTATTATTAATGTCTGGCTATAATTGTTGTAGAAATTGTGTTACTAAGACCTTTGTACGCCCAAATAGTTGAATTTCCCAAACAGCCTAATACATGAATGAACCTCATCGTCGATTATGGTCTAGTCTGAGTCTAACATCATAACTAACATGGTCAGGCTGGTTGTGTCCATGTTCTAATGTTGCGGCAGTTTCCCGCAAAAGCTCACTAACAGATTTCGCCATATCTCGTCGTCTCGATTACAATATAATCACATTTAAATAATTTCGTTTCACACATTCAACTCATGCACACGGGACGTCGACGACTTCGCTTTACAGAAGGCGTGTCTCAGCGCCGTTACTAGAATAAGCCACACCCACTCATTAACATAGAATTTGCATGCAGGTTGTCTTTGAAAATGAAAACGAAAATGAAAACTGTGAAATAAAAGAGGAATTAAAATGAAAACGAAAATTAACATTTCTATTTGAATTGTGTCACTATTATTGCTTGAGCGTTACTAAAGAGCATTGTAAAAACTGTAGTTTCTTTTTCATGTTTGGCTTTTCATTTTAATATTGGCAGTCTTGCCTCGAGACTGTAGTGAAAATGAAATGTGAAATCACCAATTGCATTTTATTTTTCAATTTGACAGGGATAATGCTGTGAAAATGAAATCATTTAATTTCATTCTCAATTTTGTCACATATTTTGCATACTGTTTTCTGTAATGAAATCGTTAATCAGGTTTTAATTTTAATCATTTTATTTATTTATTTAAATTTGGCAGAAAATGCCTTCCATATGTAGATCTAAACACGCAAAAACTATAGGTACTACTATAAAAACACAGAACATGTTGTGACACCTTCAGTGGTGACTAAAGTAGCACTGTTACTATAAAACATTCAGTGACATGTCAACGAAATACAGACATGACACAAGTAACAAGTTCGTAAAAAAATATTACTGACTTTACATTTACGTTTAATTGATATTTAAAATATCACAAAATTGGGCTATTTATTTAGGCTTTTTTGTCACAATTACATCAGTATAGCTGTCAGTCACTACTGGAAGTGTCACAGCATACAATTACATGTTCCACGATAATGTCAGTGACATGTCACTATCCACTGGTACATGCCAATAAAGACTGGATGTGCAAATAAGCATAGTGACAGGCCATTGGCTTCTGTGCGTCAGATGCCATGTCACTTAATATTAAAGGGATAATTCACTTTAAAATGAAAATTCTGTCATTATATACTCACCCTCAAGTTGTTTCAAACCTGTATGAATTTTTCTTCTGCTGAACACAAAGGACGGTAAACTGACATTTTTCTAAATATCTTTCATTGTGTTCAGCAAAAGAAAGATATTCATACAGGTTTGAAACAACTTGAGAGTGATTATATGATGACAACTTGAGAGTGATTATATGATGACAAAATTTTCATTTTAAAGTGAACTATCCCTTTAATAACATCTCTCACATTAACAACTTTCCCAAATGTTTTATTATACTGTACACACTATTACCTATATTATCACAATACCTATATTATGAAAAACAAACATCTTACCTCAAATCAGGTTATACCGTCTTCTGCAAAATAAAAGTAAAAAAAAAATGTTTATAAAACATAAAAGCAATTACATTTAACAACAATTTCACATAGACTTTCCACTCATGCAGGCTGCACCGTGAAAAAAAAAAAAACTTAAGCATTTTATATCACACCTATTATTAAATTATTTTAAAATATACATTATTTTAAACTATAATGTACATGTATGCATCTTCAGTCAGTGCTCAAACAAATTGCACACACATAGTATATTACACCATTTGAAATATATAATATATTAAATGAAATATCAAATTTGTGTCCAGAATAACACTAGACAATACTTTTATGTTATACTAATACTAATAATATATATATATATATATATATATATATATATATATTAGTGCTGGGCAAAGATTAATCGTGATTAATCACATCCAAAATAAAAGTTTGTGTTTGCATAATATATGTGTGTGTACTGTGTAGGGCTGAAACGATTCATCGAGTTACTCGATTTACTCGATTACAAAAATTCCTCGAGGCAAAAACTCTGCCTCGAAGCCTCGTTAAATTCCTATGACGCGCACTATACGCGCAGGGATCTGATTTCACACGGACCGTTGTTCAGTGTTCAGGAAGCACACCATAGCGCGTCATACATTTTGAATTTAGTTGGCGCGATTGCGGAGAGTAAAGATGTCCATAAACGGCAGAGAATGTCTAAAGTTTGGGATCGCTTCCTTCCAGCGTCGCTGAAACAAGGTAACGATTCTGTCCCGCATTTTTTTTTGACCCAGCGCTAGGGCTGCACGATTATGACAAAAATCATAATTGCCGATTATTCCCTTGAAATTGTAATTGCGATCATTAATTACGATTATCACAATTTACATTGAATATATAGGCCTATATATATATATATATATGTGTGTGTATATATATATATATATATATATAGAGAGAGAGAGAGAGAGAGAGAGAGACATATTATTATACATGTTTACTTAAAAATTGTGAACACACACACTGTCCCCCTATAAATAAACATTAGGTATAGATGCTAAAGCTATTAAATGGCAGTCCCAAACTAGCTTTTGTTAATACAATGTTGGTATGAGCCACCACAGTCATTTAAAAATATAAAAAATGGCCTTTTGGGGTTAATACGGAAACGACAGTTACCATGGTGATACACAATATTAACAATAACTGTTAATGAAACATGGAAACTGCTCCTGGTGAATAGAATGAAATCATCCCTGCATGCAAATCTTTCTCAGCTAACACACGACGTACCAGTAACGTGATTTATTGGTATTTTACTTTTATTTCGTGACTTACTAATTTACAACGTAACAACGTTGCATGCTCGTAGTTGCCTTTGCACTTTATACACCGCGCGCGCCGCCGCATTTGCGCGTTCAACTGAAGAGTGTGCGCTACGAGCACAGTAGAGCCTATAACGGCTGACAGGACAGGAACGTCCATTATTCTGAGGTTAAAGACTTTTTATTTCAACGTACACATACGTCACTGCCTGGTAGGTCCTATTGTGCTGGGTTTTCTGAAGTAGTTGTGATTCGCCTCTTATAACATGCTCTAAATGCACGCAGGTTTTTTTGTTGTTTTTTTTAATCGTGGCTTTGAACGATTACGTAATCGTGGCATCCATAATCGTAATCGCGATTAGAAATTCAATTAATTGTGCAGCCCTACCCAGCGCCAATATTTTCGCCCGTGCCTAAGCCTATACATTGATGTTCACTGATTTTAATCCCATACTGTATTTGTAGTGATGATGTCGTGATGCGGTTTGACTAGATATGATGTTTAGCTTTAATGTTTTTAAATAGTAAACGTATTCACGTTCAATTGCAAGAGAGTATAGCCTAAAAAAAGAACCGCTTCACACACACACACACACACGCACCCTCGTCTCTCTCATGCGCCAGTCAGACCAATTGCGGCAATGCATATGCTTAAACTTTTATGTAGCCACACAACAATAATTTCAGCATGCATTCACTGTATACACCGGGACTTGATGGAGGAACAAATATTGTATTGCAGTCTTTGCGAGACCTTGTTTGTAGTCTGTCACGTCTGCCAAATAGTTACAGACAACAACAAAAAATGAAACTCCCCAGCCTCTCCAATCCACTCGTACTTTTGGGGAAGATATAATCAGCTACCAAAGTAATTGAGCATAGAACATTTTCAATTAACAAAAAAAATATAATACTACAAAACGTGATAATATACTTAAACTAGCCTAAGTGAAAAACAAAATGCTGTTCTTTTTCTATTTAACAAAATGCATATTTGCAATAAAACATTCCCCTTTTCAAAGCTACACTTTTTTTTTTTTTTATAAATTGTATACATTGTGTACCTGTTGGGCTTGATATTTTATATTCATTTCATTTATTTTTGTTCTCCAGTGGGTAATTTGCAGAAGGTGCAATCCTTTTTTTGTAATGTTGTATTAAGAAGACAAAACTAAGCTATTTAAGTTTGTATTGATAGTTTTACATGTTATACATGTTTTACAGTAAGTTGACTTAACTGTCTTGTTATATAATTGTTGGCACTGGCACTTATAAACACTAAATGGGTCAAGATTGCAATAAATAGGCTTAGTTTTGGAGCCAAATGTTGGAGTTGAAATAAATACCTCATTTTTGTTATGCATTATTTGTTTTGGTTGTTTAAAAACACACAAATTGTTTTTTATCCGATTACTCGATTAATCGATCGATTAAGTGCTAGATTAATCGATTACAAAAAGAATCGATAGCTGCAGCCCTAGTACTGTGTATAATTATTTTGTATATATAAATACACACATATGCATGTATTTATTTAAGAAATATTTGCATGTATATACTGTATATTAGGGCTGTCAACGAATATTCTAAATTCGAATATATATTCGAATAGTTTTAAAAAACAGAATTTCGAAGGTGAAAATGAATATTCGAATGTGGAAAAACGCCCGCGGTAGCAGAGGCGCGCGGCTCAGGCTGTCTGCTTTGCGAGTGGACGCGCTGCCTGAGGGGTCAGGGACAGGTAACAGGAAGAAGCGTTAACGTTAAACAGAAACATTATTAAAGTGTAGGCTACTGTAGGCTAATGACTTAATAGATATTGCATGAATAAGGTAGGTTAGATACAGCAGTTTCATGCACTGCAGGCTTCCACTGGTTTGATTATTTACCGTTTCATGTCAAGGAAAAGTTCCATGTTTACCACAGCACAGCTCGCTCGGAGCGTTCAATGTCGGTTCTATATAGGCTAAAAACTTCAATTATTGTTAATAATATTTGTTTCAATCACTAAATGAAGCCTGCTATAAGAGTCGCGACCTTAAATTGCTTGCACAAAACTCTTGATCAGCACTCAACATTTGCTTATTGTTGTTGTTCATTTAAACCGTTATGCACAGAGAGCGTGACGCCTCATTCGCGCCGCAAGACCTCCAGACGCGCGTAAACGCGTCTTTACACTCGCGCCAGACGCTCTATTCGCGTTTGGTGTGAACGCAGCATGAGGGTGAGGGTGAGAGAGAGAAAGAGTGCCTGCGAGTGAGCGCGCGAAAGTGAGGTCTGCGGTCTTGGCCATTAGTTGATTTACTTGTTTTTGTGTAGGTAATACGTTGTCAAATGTGTTTAAACTTAAATAAACTATACAAGTAGTTATGTCTCTTTGTATTAATTTGCCCTGTTATTGACGTAATGCGAGTCATTGACAAAATGCGCAACCATGTTCGAATAGTTCGAATATGTGTTTTTTTTTTAGAGAGAATATTCGAACGTCATTTTTGAGCAATTTTGACAGCCCTACTGTATATACATTTATACATAATTTATATTATATATAAATATAAATAATTTATATATACATTTAAAAAAATCTTAAATATATACATGCATATGTGTGTATTTATATATACAAAATAATTATACACAGTACACACACATATATAATGCAAACACAAACTTTTATTTTGGATGCGATTAATCTTTGCCCAGCACTAATATATATATATATATATATATATATATATATATATATATATATATATATATATATATGTATTATTTGTGTGTATATACACACAAATCAATTGTATACAATAAAAATACTCTACTTTCAGTTTGTTCATTTTACAATACAATGCAAGTAATAATAATAAAAATCTGCATATATTAATTAAATATACATTTATTTTTTATTTAAACTTTCTTTCAGTGTTTTAATGACACTGTCACTTTAAGATGTCATGCACTGATGCACATAATGACACTGTCACTTTAAGACCTCATGCACTGATGCACGCGATGACACTGTCACTTTAATACATCATGCAATGATGCACGCGATGACACTGTCGCTTTAAGACCTCATGCACTGATGCACGCGACGTTTTTTCATTTGACAATGTTTCGACTTCGATAGGGTGCAAAATGCAACTGAATTCAGAATCATGCTATTATTATAATCATTACGAGCACATATCAACTACGTTTTCCCAAATTAATAACTCATTTTAACAACAATCACGTCCTGCATGTTATACATTTTTCATTACTCGTATTAAAAACTTGCTCAGCCATGCACTATACAGACACATTAACCTCTAAATCTATAGAATTTACAAGATCATACATTATCATCAATAAATCGCTAAATATGTTCTTCTAATCAAAACGCTGGCCAGATGAATTAAAGGAATTTAGTACTGTAATAAAACGGTACCTTTATACAAGTAATCACAAAATACAAACACAAAACATTCAAACAGACAAAAACCAATTTAAACAGGGCTAAAAATGGTAAAGATGATTAAGATTAATACATAGATGATTAAGATTACACACAGAGCATCAGCAATGCGATTCTTACCTTTCCAGAAAGTAGACAAAATGGCTTCCTTTCCGGTCAAAACGGAAAGACAATACATCACGCACCATCTAGTGGATGGAATTATAAAAACACATTATAATTACAATTAATCTTCATGAAAATGCTATTCTAAAAACAAGACTTGCAGTAAACATTTTGTTATCTATGTACCCTTTTATTTTTATTTTTAATGCGCAGGCTATAAAAAAAATACACACTAACAAAATATGTTTACTCATAAACAAGATTTGTAATGAGTGAACCGATTATGTTTACTTTAAGGAAACGAGTCTATTTAAGAGTCATTTGATTCCAAACAAGGACATTTGAGTCTTATTTTTTTTCCACGTTTATTTAACAGGGAAAATGCACACTAATAATACATAATTAAATGTACAGTGTGCCAGAATTAGCCCAAAGGCTATTTTACATCTGCTGTCCCTGGACAGATCTTAATATCACACCTAAAAAAAATATTACATACATGTTAATACACAATGAGCCAGCCAACCTCATCGTCATAGCACAAGAATCACAAACAAACAAACAGGCAGGACAGAGAAGACAGGTTTACAAGTGAATCAGTTTCAAATGAGTCAGTTTAAGAGTCATTTTGTTTCGAATTAATCAATTTAAGAGTCATTTGATACCATATAAGGACATTGAGTCTTTTGGTCACAAGCGAGTCAGTTTAACAGTTATTTTGTTTTGAACGAGTCAATTTAAGAGTCATTTGATTACATACAATGACATATGAGTCTTTTGGTTACAAACAAATCAATTTACAAATTATTTTGTTTCCAATGAGTCTGTTTAAGGGTTATTTTGTTTTAAACAAATGAATTTAAGAGTCATCTAATTACAAATCAATTACATTTAATCATTTAGCAGACATCGTTATCCAAAGCACAAATCGATGAGGACATCAATAGAAGCAGTTAAACTAACAATAGGACAAAGTGTATATATAAATAGATATCAAGTAGAAGACAAGATAAAAAAAAAGCATTAGAAATAATGAATCAAATGTTACCATAAAAGATACAACATTTGATTACATACAAGAAAACTTTATTTATTTTGTTTCAAAAGAGTCCATTTAAGAGTCATATATATTCAAAAAGGTCTTTATTGATTTTAATAAAAGTAATTCACTTGTATCTGAGGTAACTGAAATTCTCTTTTGGGTCTGACTATTTTTAGTAAGTGCATTTTTTTAGTATTTGCGTCACTAAAATGAATGTGGTAACACTATTGTATTGAGTGTTGTGGTGATTATTTAGTGATTATTATATCCCTCAGGGATTATTATAACCTCTTATGGTTAACCTGTTTTTTTTTTTTTTTTTTTTTTTTTTGTATTCTCAAACATTTGAGAATATATGCTTATTAACTGGAGGCACCTCGCTATATAATAAATTATTCTTGTACAAACTAACTATCATCTTCAGGGGAAGGGAACTATCATCTTTACTATCATCTTCAGCCTTTAACACTGCTGGGATACCACATCTCCTTTTTACCAGCATGTGTACCGGACTGTGGAAGGTTACATCTATCTATCATTTATTTCAATTATTGTATCTATATCTACAAAAATGTCTGTCTAAGTGTCTACAGGTGTATCTACTAGTTTGATCTACATTATGAAAACTATTGCCACACTATTGAACGCTATGTCATAAATTAAAAATGTCCTTATAAAAAATGTCCTTGTAAACCAAAACGCTATAACATATTAACATGTTAACGCTCATGATGACGCAGATGCACTGAATCGTTCTTTGTTTAAATTAGTTCAAAGTTACTTTTACAGTTGATGTTAATATCTTGGCAAACTATTCATCATTAAAAAGATTCAAGCTTTGGTATTTGACAACTATTTTATTCTGAGAAACTTATAGTGACAGTTATGTCTTAATTTGTGTCAGTACTTATTTAATTAAAAAGTGTTGATAACCTTTAATATGCATTATAAGCCTCAACCACTCCCATTAAAAAAAAAAAAACTCCTGTACTGTCGTCATGAAAACGCTCAACAAAACAACATCCCTCATGGCTTTTACGCTATTCTCATAAGTTTATTTCAGATTTCTATAAAAGAAAATATTTATTGAAAGTATAATGTACTTGTAATCATAATGAGTGCTGGATACTCAGATGTACTGTGTTTTTAATACACACTGGCAACCTATTATTATTATTTTCCCCTAAAACGCATCGTGCAGACCAAACCGTAAGAGCTGGAACCTTGAAAGTTGGCCAAATGGTAGTCCTCAATTTGGGGAGAACGTATCAAAGTATGACCTCGATTGGCCCATAGGTTTCGCTATAGCGACCAAAAGCGCGAAACTGCTCATAACTCCTAGACCGTATGTCGTAGACTCAAGTGTCTTATATCATTAGAAAGCTGGACGCCTGACGAACAAAACGTATATCTCCGATTTCATTTCCGCCATGATAGATTTTCCGCCATTTTGAATTTTGTAAAAAAACTACTTTTGCGAACTAGTCCTAGGTTTTTAGTCCGATTGGAACCAAACCAGTGCAGAAATATTCTCTGGAGACTGATTATCAATAATTATCGAAAAAAAGTTGAAAATTCGATTCACGGTTGCTAGGGGGTGCCAAAACGTACATTGTGGGAGGGGCCTATTTTACTAAAATGGCTATAACTCCAGTAGTAAATGAGGTATCTTCACCAAACTCAATACACATGTGTAAGAGGTCAATCTGAGGTCACAGTAAAAAAATCGCGGCGAATGGCCACATGGTGGCGCTATAACATGAAATAAACATAAAACAGTCTATAACCACCTGACCGTTAGTCCGATTGACTTGAAAATTGGTATGCAGTGTCTTGGTCCAAGGTGCCATGTATGTCTATGAGGACATTGGTGTATCTCAAAAAACATAGCCACCATCGGCCAATGAAGTTTGAGCACCTATTAGACAAGGTTAACGGAGGTCGATCGGAACGAAACTCGGTGGGCATGTTCGACTCATGGACCTAGAGGTCTGTAAGAATTTTGAAAGAAATCGGCCACTAGTTGGCGCTAACGAGTTTTATGGCTCTGTAATCACGTGGTGTTATACTTATCATCACAAAATGCATATCATCTGATAGATCTGCTCATGCTGAACAACTTTGCCTCAAGAACCATCGCTGTCAATCAAACAGTTCATTAAATATTCATGAATATGTAAAAAACCTACTTTTGCGAACTAGTCCTAGGTTTTTCGCCCGATCGGAACCAGACCAGTCTAGGACAATTCTCTGGACTCTCTAGATCAATAATTATCAAAAAAAAGTTTAACTTTTGCATTTGGGTGGCTGTAATAGGGTAATTTATAAAAGGGGCGTGGCAAAATGCACTAAAAAGCCTATAAATCATAAATAAAAACTCAGAATTTCACAAAAATTTGTGGGCATATGTGACATAACATCATTAACAACCATGCCAAATTTTATGGAGATCGGACGATAGGTGGCGCTATGACTGTTAAAAAGCTTTAAAACCATATATTTCCCATGGTAAACAGCCTGTATTAGCTGTAAATGGTCTTTTCCGTCTATTATGTAAGTTGTTAAATGCTTGCTAAATAAAACTTAATGTCTTTTGATGCTTGTGTGCTTAAAGGCCTTAAAGGCCTTAACTGCTTGAACCCCGATAAATGCTGCTTGCAGCTTTAATTATTATTATTCTTCTCCGCTAAAACGCATCGTGCAGCCCAAACCGTAAGGGCTAGAGCATTGAAACTTTGCCAGATGGTAGTACAAAAATCGAGGAGAGGTTCAGAGATTATGAACCCGATTGGCCCATAGGTGGCGCTATAGCGACCAAAAGCGCGAAACAGCTCATATCTCCTAGACCGTAAGTCGTAGACTCAAGTGTCTTATATCATTGGAAATCTGGACAGCTGACGAACAAAACGTATATCTCCGATTTCATTTCCGCCATGAAAAATTTTCCGCCATTTTGAATTTTGTCAAAAACCTACTTTTGCGAACTAGTCTGTGGTTTTTCGCCCGATCGGAACCAAACCAGTGCAGAAATGTTCTCTGGACTCTGAAGATCAATAATTATCGAAAAAAAGTTGAAATTTCGATTCAAGGTCGCTAAGGGGCGCCAAAATGTATGTTGTGGGAGGAGCCTATTTTACTAAAACGGCTATAACTCCAGAAGTAAATGAGGTATATTTACCAAACTCGGTTCACTTGTGTAAGAGGTCAATCTGAGGTCACAGTAAAAAAATCGCGGTGATTGGCCACATGGTGGCGCTATAATATGAAAAAAACATAAAACAGGCTATAACCACCTGACCGTTAGTCCGATTGACTTGAAAATTGGTATGCAGTGTCTTGGTCCAAGGTGCCATGTATGTCTATGAGGACATTGGTGTATCTCAAAAAACATGGTTGCCATCGGCCAATGAAGTTTGAGCACCTATTAGACAAGGTTAACGGAGGCCGATCGGAACAAAACTCGATGGGCATGTTCAACTCATGGCCCTAGAGGTCTGTAAGAATTTTGAAAGAAATCGGCCACTAGTTGGCGCTAACGAGTTTTATGGCTCTGTAATCACGTGGTGTTAAACTTATTGTCACATTATGCCTATCATTTGATAGATCTGCTCATGCTGAACAACTTTGCCTCAAGAACCACTACTGTCAATCAAACCATTCATTAAATATTCGCAAACATGTTAAAAACCTACTTTTGCGAACTAGTCCCTGGTTTTTGGCCCGATAGGAACCAGACCAGTCTAGGGCAATTCTCTGGACTCTCTAGATCAATAATTATCGAAAAAAAGTTGAACTTTTGCATTTGGATGGCTGTAATAGGGTCATTTAGAAAATGGGCGTGGCAAAATACAGTAAAAAGCCTATAAATCCTAAATGAAAACTCAGAACTTCACAAAAATTGATGAGCATATGTGACATAACATGCTAAAGAAGCATGGAAATTTTTATGAAGATCGGACCATAGTTGGCACTATAACTGTTAAAAAGCTTTAAAACCATATATTTCCTATGGTAAATTGCCTGTATTGGCTGTAAATTGTGTTTTCCATCCTATGATCATATAATGTTTATAAAATAATGTTAAAAACCAGTGCAATACAATTCTCTGGACTCACTAGATCAATAATTGTCAGAAAAAGTTGAACTACTTCATTTGGATAGCTATAATAGGGTCATTTCAATATGTAGCCTTAAAATGAATACCATATTAAGCCAATAAGTGGTATTTTACTGCCCCCTGCTGTCATTTCATCATACTACTCCCTAATATTGTTATATAATTCATATTTAAACTTTTATAAAGTCTAAATATGAATTATATAACAATATTAGGGAATAGACTTTATAAAATCATTATTTTAACATTTAACATGAAAACGAAAGTAAAACGGCATTTAAGCCACGCCCCCGAATACAAATTCATTCATAACTCGAAAACGGAAAGTCGTTGCGCGCTCAAATTTTGATGGTATGGTCCTCTCCGGGCTCTTGATCGAAACGTGTCGTCGCGGGCCTCGGGAGCGCGCCCCCCACGAATCGCAAATTCGTGGGACCCCCGATTTTGAACGGCCGAAACTCCCGACCCAGACCACCCCGAACCTTGTGTGAGAGCTCGTTGGAAAGGGCCCGTTCTAGGCTAGCTTCGATTCAAATGTGGTGTAATTTGCCCTGGGCATTCCAGAGATAAAAGCCCCAATAGATATGCCTTTGAACGGTCATAATTCCGGGCTCCAATCGCCCAAAAACACCGCGATGGTCTCATTCAACAGGGCTCCTCAAGAACTATCTATGCTCTGAATTTCAGAATTTTTCGCCTTCTGGTTCCCGAGATATAAGTGAAAAACCAAATTCCCATTAATTCATTCAAACACTTCAACTGTAAGATGGAGGCTGTAATTCCACTGTTGTCAACTAGAGGGAGCAGCAGTATTAGACATAGTATTAATCTTTTTATCAGCTTTCAGCTTTGGCCAACAAACAAATGGTTAAAGCAATTTTTTTAAAATTATTATTGGACTGATAATATAGATCACAATGAAATATATGAAATGGTTAGACCATTAAAATATTTTTTCACAATAACACATCCTAAAGACATTGAAAACATATTTGTATTTGTGTGTGTGTGTGTGTGTGTGTGTGTGTGTGTGTGTGTGTGTGTGTGTGTGTGTGTGTGTAAGCATGCATTATTGAGTCATATTTTGTCAGTGTTTATCACTTCATTTGCACTGACACTTCACATAATTGCTAGTAATGTGGTAAATCACGCTAGAAACATGGTAAATCATAGTAAATCATTGATGGTCTCATTCAACAGGGCTCCTCAAGCACTATCTATGCTCTGAGTTTCAGAATTTTTCGCCTTCTGGTTCCCGAGATATAAGTGAAAAACCAAGCACTTCAACTGTTAGATGGAAGCTGTAATACCACTGTCCACTAGAGGGAGCAGCAGTATTGCATATTATCTTTTCATTAGTTTTTAGTATTGGGAAACAAACAAATGCTTTAAAAAGCAATCTTTTTTTCTTTTTTTTCTTTTCTTTTTTATATTATTTGACCACAAAGGAATTCTAATAGACCAATAAATATATTTTCTCAATAACATATTCCAAAACATTAAAAACATATTTGTATTTGTGTATGTTTATTTCTGTGTGTGTGTGTGTGTGTGTGTGTGTGTGTGTGTGTGTGTGTGTGTGTGTGTAAGCATGCATTATAGAGTTAACATGGAAAAACTGGTTTGCTTTAGTCCAGAAAACAGGTGAAAATCATGAAGTTTAAAGTGAAAGTGAGCCAATAATAGTTTTCTTCTGCCCTCTGCTGGCCATTCTACTAAAATCACTCTAAAAATCACTTATATAACAATAACTATTATAACACAATCAGATTTTGTCAGTGTTTATCACTTCATTTGCACTGACACTTCACATAATTGCTAGAAACATGGTAAATCATAGTAAATAATACTATAATGTGGTGTATCAAGGTAAACCATGCTAGAATCCTGGCAAATCATGGTAAACTATGCTAGAACAGGGTAAATCATGGTAAACCATGATAAACTATGGTAAATCATGTTAGAATGTGGTATATCATGGTAAATCATGCTAGAACAGGGTAAATCATGGTAAACTATGATAAATCATGATAAACTATGGTAAACCATGCTAGAATCACAGTAAACAATGGTAAATCATACTAGAATGTAGTATATCATGGTAAATCATGCTAGAATATGGTAAATCAAGGTAAACTAAGATAAAATCATGGTAAACTATGTCAATCATGCTAGAATCATAGTAAATAATACTAGAATGTGGTAAATTATTGTGGGAGGAGCCTATTTTACTAAAATGGCTATAACTCAAGAAGTAAATGAGATATCTTCACCAAACTCAGTACACATGTGTATGGGTTCAATTTGAGGTCACAGTAAACAATTTTATGGAGATCGGTCCATAGATGGCACTATAACTCCTATAAAAAGCTTTAAAACCATATATTTCCTATGGTACATTGCCTAAATTGGCTGTAAATGGTCCTTTCCATCTATTATGTCAGTGCTTACATGCTTGCTAAATAAAACTTAATAACTTTTGATGCTTTTCTACTTAAAGGCCTTAAATGCTTGAACCCCGATAAATGCTGCTTGCAGCTTTAATTAGGGGTTCAAGCATGAAATGCTGAAACCCTATTGTAATTGTACTGATTTTTATTATTATTATTATTATTCTGCCGTAAAACGCATCGTGCAGCCCAAACCGTAAGTGCTAGAGACTTGAAACTTTGCCAGAAGGTAGTACAAAAATCGAGGAGAGGTTCAGAGAATATGACCCAGATTGGCCAATAGGTGGCGCTACAGTGCAAAAAACAAAAAAATTGCATATTTTTGCTTAAATCTCATCAACCCTTTGTCACAGCCTCAAGTGTCTTATATCACTGGAATCCTTGGGTCAAGCCGAACAAAACTGGCCTCAAGGATTTCATTTCCGGTATGCAAATTTTTCCGCCATATTGGATTTTGTCCAAAACATACTTTTGCGAACTAGTCCCTGGATTTTTGCCCGATCGGAACCAAACCAGTGCAGAAATGTTCAGAGGAGTCTGATTATCAATAATTATCGAAAAAAAGTTGAAATTTCGATTCACGGTCGCTAAGGGGCGCCAAAACGTTTGGAGGAGGCGGAGCCTATTTTACTAAAATGGCTATAACTCCAGAAGTAAATGAGGTATCTTCACCAAACTCGGTACACATGTGTAAGAGGTCAATCTGGGGTCACGGTAAAAAAATCGCGACGATTGAAGACTAGGTGGCGCTATAGTATGAAAAAAACATAAAACAGGCTATAACCACCTGACCGTTAGTCCGATTGACTTGAAAATTGGTATGCAGTGTCTTGGTCCAAGGTGCCATGTATGTCTATGAGGACATTGGTGTATCTCAAAAAACATGGCCGCCATCGGCCAATGAAGTTTGAGCAACTATTAGACAAGGTTAACGGAGGCTGATCGGAACGAAACTTGATGGGCATGTTCGACTCATGGCCCTAGAGGTCTGTAAGAATTTTGAAAGAAATCGGCCACTAGTTGGCGCTAACGAGTTTTATGTCTCTGTAATCACGTGGTGTTACACTTATCGTCACAAAATGCATATCATTTGATAGATCTGCTCATGCTCAACAACTTAGCCTCAAGAACCACTAATGTCAATCAAACCGTTCATTAAATATTCATAATTATGTTAAAAACCTACTTTTGCGAACTAGTCCTAGGTTTTTTGCCCGATCGGAACCAGACCAGTTTAGGGCAATTCTCTGGACTCTCTAGATCAATAATTATCGAAAAAAAGTTGAACTTTTGCATTTGGGTGGCTGTAATAGGGTCATTTATAAAATGGGTGTGGCAAAATACACTCAAAAGCCTATAAATCATATATAAAAACTCAGAACTTCACAAAAATTGGTGAGCATATGTGACATAACATCATTAATAACCATGCAAAATATTATGGAGATCGGACCATAGGTGGCGCTATAACTGTTAAAAAGCTTTGAAAACCATATTTTTCTTATGGTAAATTGCCTGTATTGGCTGTAAATGGACTTTTCCATCTATTATTTCAGTGGTTAAAAGCTTTCTAAATAAATCTTAATGTCTTAAATGCTTATGTGCTTAAAGGCCTTAAATGCTTGAACCCCGATAAATGCTGCTTGCAGCTTTAATTATTATTATTATTATTATTCTTCCGCCGTAAAACGCATCGTGCAGCCCAAACCGTAAGTGCTAGAGACTTGAAACTTGGCCAGATGGTAGTACAAAAATCGAGGAGAGGTTATCAAATTATGACCCCAATTGGCCCATAGGTGGCGCTATAGCAACCAAAAGCGCGAAACTGCTCATAACTCCTAGACCGTAAGTCGTAGACTCAAGTGTCTTATATCATTCAAAAGCTGGACTCCTGAAGGTCAAAATGTATATCTCCGATTTCATTTCCGATATGCAAATTTTCCGCCATTTTGAATTATGTCAAAAACCTACTTTTGCAAACTAGTCCCTGGTTTTTTGTCCGATCGGAACCAAACCAGTGCAGAATTGTTCTCTGGAGTCTGAAGATCAATAATTATCAAAAAAAAGTCGAAATTCCAATTCCTGGTCGCTAGGGGGTGATAAATTAAGGTTGTGGGAGGAGCCTATTTTACTAAAATGGCTATAACTCGAGAAGTAAATGAGATAACTTCACCAAACTTGGCACACGTGTTTAAGAGGTCAATCTGAGGTCACAGTATAAAAATTGCGTCGATTGGCCACATGGTGGCGCTATAAACAAAAAAAAACGTATAGACACCTGACCGTTTTTCCGAATGACTTGAAATTTGGTATGCAGTGTCTTGGCCCAAGGGGCCATGTATGTCTAAAAGGATATTGGCGTATCTCAAAAAACATGGCCGCCATTGGCCAATGAGGTTTGAGCACCGTTAACGAAGTCCGATCGGAGCGAAACTCAGTGGGCAGGTTCGGCTCAAGCCCCTAGAGGTCTGTAAGAATTTTGAAAGAAATCGGCCACTAGTTGGCGCTAACGAGTTTTATGGCTCTGTAATCACGTGGTGTTACACTTATCATCACAAAATGCATATCATCTGATAGATCTGCTCATGCTGAACAACTTTGCCTCAAGAACCATTGCTGTCAATCAAACCGTTCATTAAATATTCATGAATATGTTAAAAACCTACTTTTGCGAACTAGTCCCTGGTTTTTCGCCCGATCGGAACCAGACCAGTCTAGGACAATTCTATGGACTCTCTAGATCAATAATTATCGAAAAAAAGTTGAACTTTTGCATTTGGGTGGCTGTAATAGGGTAATTTATAAAAGGGGCGTGGCAAAATACACTAAAATGCCTATAAATCATAAATAAAAACTCAGAACTTCACAAAAATTGGTGAGCATATGTGACATAACATCATTAACAAGCATGCCAAATTTTATGGAGATCGGACCAAAGGTGGCGCTATAACTGTTAAAAAGCTTTAAAACCATATATTTCCCATGGTAAACAGCCTGTATTGGCTGTAAATGGTCTTTTCCGTCTATTATGTCAGTTGTTAAATGCTTGCTAAATAAAACTTAATGTCTTTTGATGCTTGTGTGCTTAAAGGCCTTAAAGGCCTTAACTGCTTGAACCCCGATAAATGCTGCTTGCAGCTTTAATTATTATTATTTTTCTTCTGCCGTAAAACGCATCGTGCAGCCCAAACCGTAAGGGCTAGAGCATTGAAACTTTGCCAGATGGTAGTACAAAAATCGAGGAGAGGTTCAGAGATTATGAACCCGATTGGCCCATAGGTGGCGCTATAGCGACCAAAAGCGCGAAACAGCTCATAACTCCTAGACCGTAAGTCGTAGACTCAAGTGTCTTATATCATTGGAAAGCTGGACGCCTGACGAACAAAACGTATATCTCCGATTTCATTTCCGCCATGATAGATTTTCCGCCATTTTGAATTTTGTCAAAAACCTACTTTTGCGAACTAGTCCCTGGTTTTTCGCCCGATCGGAACCAAACCAGTGCAGAAATGTTCTCTAGAAACTGAAGATCAATAATTATCGAAAAAAAGTCGAAATTTCGATTCACGGACGCTAAGGGGCGCCAAAACGTACGTTGTGGGAGGGGCCTATTTTACTAAAATGGCTATAACTCCAGAAGTAAATGAGGTATCTTCACCAAACTCGGTACACATATGTATGAGCTCAATATGAGGTAACAGTAAAAAAATCGCGGCGATTGGCCACATGGTGGCGCTATAATATGAAAAAAACATAAAACAGGCTTTAACCACCTGACCGTTAGTCCGATTGACTTGAAAATTGGTATGCAGTGTCTTGGTCCAAGGTGTCATGTATGTGTATGAGGACATTGGCGTATCTAAAAAAACATGGCCGCCATCGGCCAATGAAGTTTGAGCACCTATTAGACAAGGTTAACGGAGGCCGATCGGAACGAAACTCGGTGGGCATGTTCTACTCATGGCCCTAGAGGTCTGTAAGAATTTTAAAAGAAATCGGCCACTAGTTGGCGCTAACGAGTTTTATGGCTCTGTAATCACGTGGTGTTACACTTATTGTCACAAAATGCATACCATTTGATAGATCTCCTCTTGTTGAACAACTTTGCCTCAATAACCATTGCTGTCAATCAAACCGTTCATTAAATATTCGTAATTATGTTAAAAACCTACTTTTGCGAACTAGTCCTAGGTTTTTCGCCCGATCGGAACCAAACCAGTCTAGGACAATTCTATGGACTCTCTAGGTCAATAATTATCAAAAAAAAGTTGAACTTTTGCATTTTTCGCATGGCTAACAGGGTCATTTAGAAAATGGGCGTGGTAAAATGCACTCAAAAGCCTATAAATCCTAAACGAAAACTCAGAACTTCACGAAAATTGATGAGCATATGTGTCATAACCTGCTTAAGAAGCATGGAAAATTTTATGGAGAGCGGACCATAGTTGGCGCTATAACTGTTAAAACGCTTTAAAACCATATATTTCCTATGGTAAATTGCCTGTATTTGCTGTAAATGGTGTCTTCTATCATATAATGTTCATATCATAATGTTCAAAACCAGTGCAGCACAATTCTCTGAACTCTCTAGATCAATAATTATCAGAAAAAAAGTTTAACTTCTTCAAAAGGTGATTTTATATGAATATAATGACATATTAAGCCAATAAGTGGTATTTTACTGCCCCCTGCTGTCATTTCATCATACTACTCCCTAATATTGTTATAAAATTCATATTTAGACTTTATAAAATCATTATTTTAACATTTACAATCACATTTTGTCAAAACTCATCTATTGAGTATTACTATTGACAATTGTGTTACACTGAGATATGGAAATGGACGAAAGTAAATGAATGAAATGAAACGAAAGTATAACGGCATTTAAGCCACGCCCCCAAATACAAATTCATTCATAACTCGAAAACGGAAAGTCCTTGCGCGCTCAAATTTTGATGGTGAGGACCTCTCGGGGCTCTTGATCGAAACGTGTCGTCGCGGGCCTCGGGAGCGCGCCCCCCCGCGCATCGCAAGCCCGCGGACCCCCGACTTTGAACGACCGCAACTCCCGACCCAAACCACCCCGAACCTTGTGTGAGAGCTCGTTGGAAAGGGCGCGTCCTTGGCTAGCTTCGATTCAAATGTGGTGTTATTTGCCCTGGGCATTCCAGAGATAATAGCCCGAACAGATATGCCTTATAACAGTCATAACTCCCAGCCCCAATCGCCCAAAAACACCTTGATGGTCTCATTCAACAGGGCTCCTCAAGCACTATCTATGCTCTGAGTTTCAGAATTTTTCGCCTTTTGGTTCCTGAGATATAAGTAAAAAAAACAAATTCCCATTCATTCATTCAAACACTTCAACTGTAAAAAAAGCTATAATACCACTGTTGTCCACTAGAGGGAGCAGCAGGATTACGCATGATCTTTTAATTCGCTTTCAGTATTGGGAAATAAACAAATGCTTTAAGAAGCAATCTTTTTTATTACGATGTTTTTTGTTTTATTATGATATTTGTATATATTTTATTTTTTTATTATGATTATGAACGGTTTGATTGACATTAGTGATTCTTGAGGCAAAGTTGTTCAAGATGAGGAGATGAAGATATTTTCACAATATCACATCATAAAAACATTGAAAACATATTTGTCTTTGTGTGTGTGTGTGTGTGTGTGTGGATGGATGTGTTTGTGTTTGTGTGTGTGTCTGTGTGTGTAAGCATGCTTAATGGAAAGAACATGGAGAAACTGCTTTGTTTTACTGGTGGATAAAAAAGTCTTTCAAATGAAAGTGAGTCAATTAGTGGTCTTCTACTGCCCTCTGCAGGACATTCTACTTAATCAAATATTTTCATCTGTGCTTTTGCATTAGTTTTTGGACTATATAAAATTACTTGCATGAAAATCACCTATTATAACACAGTCATGTTTTGTCAAAGTTTATCACTTCATTTTTACTGAGCTCTCAGTTTGAACAATTCTGCCTCTCAGTGATTAATTTGAAATCTGAAAATGGTGTTATACAGAGGAGATTTGCAATTATAATTTTGTTACCTATCTTTTATTTTAAATATCTACATCTACAAAAAAATGTGTGTGCATGTGTGTGTTCAAGCATGGTTAGTGTATTAAGTATTATTGTTTAAGTATTATTGTTTTCATTTACATTTTAACCACCAGAAGAAGAACACTCATTGGTTCATTCTGCTCACTAAAATATTATTTTTCATTTTTTTTCCATTTGAAATATTGTTTAAACTTAATAAAATCATTAAAATAACATTTCAAATCATATTTTGTCTGTTTATAAATCCCACAGACTCACATTGGCTGCAATACTAATGTTTTTGTAAAACACAGACCTGATAGTCTAATCTGTGTGTATTGTGCATATATTATTGATATTATTACTATTGCAAATCATGTTATTGTAACTCATATCTTAATAGAATATTATTTGTAATTTTAATTCTTTATTTCTTAATTGTTTTTTTATGATTACTACAGATATTATCACCAAAGATATCAGCTACACCTTCACTTTTAGTATTGACACGCTGCACACACAGCACAATCACACACTCACTTATGCATTCAAATAAATGTAATCTTACTGTGCTACTTTATTTGTACATGATTAGAATGAACAGAAATCTAAGACTATTTTTCTTCTTTTGTTAAAGCCATTTCAGACTCCAAGTAAGCATTATATTACTAATCATCTATTTTAAAGGTGCCATACAATTGAAAACTGTATTTATCTTGGCATAGTTGAATGATAAGAGTTCTGGACATGGAACTGACATACCGTGAGCCTCAAACACCATTGTTTCCTCCTTCATGTGTAAATCTCCTGTTTGCAAAAGACCGCTGAAAAATGAGTGAATCCCACCATAACACCGACTGTGACGTTGGAGTCAGGATCATTAATATTTATACCCCCCAAATTTGGATTTTCCAGTCAATGTTCTAGGCCAGGCAGTGTTAATGTGAACCTGCACAGCCGAATCATCAGAAGATCTGCAGGTATTGTGAAGAAGCAAGCAAGGACAATAGTGAAAATGGCAGATCATGGATATAAATGTTATGTCTGAGGCTGTGCTGCGGATTTGAGAACTTTTCATTCCCTTCCCACAAAAGAGAACTGTCAACAGGCATGGTTGATGTTTACAACAGGATACCTCACCATTTTAATTCAAAGCTGTTAGTTTGCTCTTAACGGAGGCCGATCAGAACGAAACTAGGTGGGCATGTTCGACTCGTGGCCCTAGAGGTCTGTAAGAATTTTGAAAAATCAGCCACTAGTTGACGCTAACAGGTTTTACGGCTATGTAATCACGTGATGCATATCATTTGATAGATCTCCTCATACTGAACAACTTTGCCTCAAGAACTACTGCTGTCAATCAATTTGTTCATTAAATACTTGCGATTATGTTAAAAACCTACTTTTGCGAACTAGTCCTAGGTTTTTCGCCCGATCGGAAATATACCAGTGCAGTACAATTCTCTGGAAGCTCTAGATTATTAATTATATAAAAAACTTTAACTTTACCCATTGGGTAGCCATAACAGGATCATTTAGAAAATGTGTATGGCAAAAAACACTCAAAAGCCTGTAAATCCTAAACAAAAACTCAGACAACTCACTAAACTGCCTTATGTGCTTAAAGACCCTAAATGCTTGAACCCCGCTAAATGCTGCTTGCAGCTTTAATAGTTATTAATAATTTGGTTGCATCAATGTTATGGCACCAGCGAGGTTGCATGTGGCTTGTGAATCAAATATTATGTTCATCTAAAACATTAAAGTTACACAATTTAATGGACATTGGTGGTCCTGAGCTTAGGACTGCTTTTTAGAATGTTTAAAGGGGTGGTAAAACACGATTTCACTTTTCTAACTTTAGTTAGTGTGTAATGTTGCTGTTTGAGCATAAACAACATCTGCAAAGTTACAACTTTCAAAGTTTAAAGCAAAGGGAGATATTTGCTTTTAAAGAAATCAATTTCTAAGAACTACAAAAAACGGCCAGTAGGGACTACACGACATTCCTGCGGGCTTGCTGACATCACTAAGCCCAATATTTACATAAACCCCTCCTCCGATGAAGGATTCGCACAAAGGCTAGTCCTGAAAGATGGAGCAGTTCCAACTTTAAAAACAGAAACTGTTTACGGGCCACAACCTGTAAGTATGATTTATTTTTCGTTGTTGTGTTTTCCTGTGATAGTTCGTATTGTTAATTGTACGTTGTAGCAAGGAAGTAAACGAAGGACAACGCTGTTTGGCTCCACAAACCAGTTTGTTAAATGCTAACGTTAATTCATACTTATCCGACAAACACATACAAACTTCTGTTTAATATCACCAGCGCAGCGAACTTGGAATGTTCGTGGTTGTTGTCGTTTATGTGATCAGTGTAAATTATTCTTTGATTATAGCTTTTATGTATTGTTTATCTACATGCTTGTTTATCTACAGGCATGCTAAACATGGTTTTGTGTTTGATTTGGCTACTGTTGTAAAGCCAATGTTTAGTGTTCGTATTGGATTAATAGTTCAGGCGACAGATATTTAGCTACAATCGTTCTAAATATACAAAAGTAACAGTGTCATATAGCGATCTGCAGTCTTAAAAAACATACCTTTCTGAAACGTCCTTTAACAGCCGTTCTTGAACAGTTTCTGCTCGATCCTCTCCACTAACATTCTCTGGGTCTGATTCGGGCTCAAACTGGTATGGCAATATTGACGCCGTTGTTTACTGAAGCACAAACTACCGGTAAAGATAAGCGGGCGTGACGTTTCCGAACAACGTGCACTTGGAGGTTAGCGAATCACAACACACTGGGCCAGCTAACCAATCTGAGCCCATTGCGTATTTTGAAGGGGGGGGGGGGGGGGCTTCATAGAACGCGGAAATCATCCGACCGTTTTTACAAGGAGGGACAGAGCAGTGTAGAATAATGGTTAAATATGTGAAAAATAATGCGAATTTTTAAAAACGAAGCATGAACACATGTTACAGTGCACCCCACAAACACAATCAAGCCTTCGAAAAAAGGCGTTTTACCACCCCTTGAAGATTGAAACATTTGTTTACTGTACTTAAATAAATGTTTTTTAATTTGGGTGAAAACTTTTCCATTCAAAGCTTCATTCTTGGTCCATGTTATAGAGCGGCCCAAAGAAGTAAAGGTCAATTGCTAAACTTCTTGGACAAGCTAAAAGAGCTATTTATATTTCAAGGAGAAAAAAGTGAGAAGGTTTTTAAAAATTTGGTGAAAAGGTTATAAAAGGTTTGGTTATAAATTGTATAAGTTGATTAATGATTATGAAGGTTTTTTTGCGAAGGTGGGGATATAATGAAGCTATTTGCACAGTTGTGGATGGAATGTTGTTTTTTGCTTTGGTATTGGAATAAGTATTTGGGTGTGGAAGAAATAATGATATGTGGAATACAAAAATGTGATTATAATTTAAAATCTATAATGTGAAGTTCTTACGATCAAATAAAGTTGTTGTGAAAAACTAAAAAAAACTATCTCTCTCTCTCACTCTCTCTCTCTCTCTCTCTCTCTCTATATATATATATATATATATATATATATATCTCACTCTATCTCTCTGTCTCTCGCTCTCTCTCTCTATATATATATATATCTATCTCTCGCTCTCTCTATCTCTCTCTCTCTCTCTCTCTCTCTCTCTCTCTCCCTCTCTCTCTCTCTCTCTCTCCCTCTCTCTCTCTCTCTCTCTACTCTGTTATTCTCTCTTTCGCCAATGTTCTTAGATTATCTTAGTGTACTCCTCAAAGTTACAATATTAGTTTTTAGAAAATATACACACTGAAAACCTCATGGAAAACTGAGCAAAAATTGATCTCAAGGATCCTATAAAATTTTACGAATGTTTGTGTAATAATTGTATTTATGATAATGTGTGTGTGTGTGTGTGTGTGTGTGTGTGTGTGTGTGTGTGTGTGTGTGTGTGTGTGTGTGTGTGTGTGTGTGTGTGTGTGTGTGTGTGTGTGTGTGTGTTTTGTTCTTCAGGTCTGGAGTTTAACTGCAGTTTTCGTCAGTCTGTTCCCTGTTACACTGCTCTCGGAGACAAACTCAGTGTGATGATGGTGGACGCTAGAGAATATGACCTGATGATACAAAAGAGTATAAGCAGCAAAGATAAAGATCCAGTTTGTAAAATAAAGAATAACAGTATAAAAAAGAATTTCTGTGATCTCTTTAATAACAGACATGATGAAGTGTCAGTCAGTAATGGGATTCTGATAATAAACACTGTGATCAGAGCAGATTCAGGGAATTACAATTTACAAGCCTTTGACTCACAAGGCACAGAAATATTTAAAGCAGATCTACAAGTGATTATTGAAGGTACAGTAACTCTCTCATCAGACTCATTACAATCTCATGTTCTCAAAGATCTTGATTCTCTGTGAAGGTTTTTATTCCTGTAACACACAGTAAACACACTACATACTCCAGTAATAGTGAGAGTAGTGTGGAAGTATGGCATTCTGCTGTAATCTACAAATCAGTGTTATTTTAGTTTTAATTCTAGATTTATTATAGTTTTATAGTTCAACCTCAAGCCATCCTATGTGTATATGACTTTCTTTTTTCAGCCAAACACAATCAGAGTTATATTTTAAAAATATCATGGCTCTTCCAAGCTTTATAATGGCAGTGAATGGTACCTGAGTTTTTGAAGCCCAAAAAAGTGCCTCCATCCATCATAACAGTGATCCATACGTCTCCAGGGGTTAATAAAGGCCTTCTGAAGCAAAGCCATGCGTTTTTATAAGAAAAATATCCATATTTATAACTTTATAAACTACAATCACTTGCTTCCGGTAATGGCCATACGCAAGTCTAGTTACTGCGGAAGAGTGACCTCTGGCCCGCCGAGTGTCCTCTGACCCGACGGGTGACCTCTGACCCGACGGATGACGAGTGACCTCTGACCCAACGAGTGACCTCTGACCCGACGCATGACGAGTGACCTCTGACCCGACACATGACGAGTGACCTCTGACCCGACATGATGTAGGAGTAACGTAAGCTTAGGTTAGAGTAGACGGTCTCGCGGTTCCAAAAACAAAATCAAGCTCCTCCCACATTGCTTGTGCATCGGCTCAGAGGTCACTCGTCGGGTCAGAGGTCACTTGTCATGCGTCGGGTCAGAGGTCATTCGTCATGCGTCGGGTCAGAGGTCACTCGTCATGCGTCAGGTCAGAGGTCATTCGTCATGCGTCGGATCAGAGGTCATTCGTCATGCGTCGGGTCAGAGGTCACTCTTCCGCCACATTTTTTGGGTGAACCAACCATTTAAAGCCTACAATATGTAAGAATGTTCTATCAAAATATCCAAAAACCACCTGCACAGTGTGATATATTTATTTCAATTGTGTACTTACATTATCCGAAATCTTTCCAGGAATTTGTAAATTCAGAGAAATTCACAATTTTAAATAATGGCTCGTCCCCGTTCACTTGTCGCCTGTCAATGACGTAATATCCGTTATATACGTTACAGTAATATACGTTATCCCTGGTTTTGGCTAGTATTCCCATAGTAACCATGGCGACAGACGTGGACAACTGTGTTACGTCTAGCGGCGCGCTCACGCTGTTGTTGTTTCGTTTAAACATTATGGATCATGACAAGCAGACTTTGGGACAAAAGGAGAACTAAAACGAGTGTGGCGTTTTCGAGATGCCGAGAGCTAGCGTCCGCGGCTAACTTCCACTTGACAGAGACGCGCAAATGTAGAGGTGAGCTAATGTACATAAAACTAATCAATGTTATACAGCTCAACATGATGAAATGTTAGAATATGATCAGTATGTTACTCTAATGTTGATCTCGCTCACTGCTAGTCTCATACAGACAAACTAACACACAGAATAACATTATAACTTTAACACACTCAAATGCAGTTTAGTGTAATAGTGTAGAGCAAGTGAAGCAGCGCTGCGTTCCCTCACAAGCTTCATTCGTCTAATAAACTGCCCTGTGTGAGTGTTATTCAGCACTAGCGGGTAAGTTAGTTCGGCAGAATGAAATGTCCTCATTCCTTTATATCCGCGGGACTCGCGTGTGACGCTGAGATCTGTCTCTCATTAGCACTCGCGCCGCTTCATTCCACAGTCATGCTAAACACATCAGTGTATTCACTCATCCATAAACATTATTAGATCCATCGGCATGATGACAAGATCCATAATTCTGCTTATGCGTCATCAACCTACGGCTTTGTTATTGTAAGAGGTTAGCGACCGCTAGCGGCGAAATAATTACATTTTGCAGCTTTAAGGGACACAATAACAAATGGTGTTTGGCGTCACTGACATCAAACTTGGCGCAACCAAAAAGTAAATGCATCAAATTCAAGATATATATTGAGTATCAACAAAAGGCTGAAGAATATTGAGATTTATGATTTATGATTAAATGATCATTGGAGGATTATGGGTAATTTCACAAGAAATATTATATAAAAACACATATATTTGATTTATTAATGACATTTTAACTTAACTGAAACATGTTCCATCAGCTCGTGCTTCACGTGTCTTTCTGCTGTCAAATCTGCACTGATTTATATAAAGAAAACATATGAATAACTTTGATAATGTTAGTAATATTTCAACTTGACTGAAGCAGCTTCGGTTTACTTGATTATCCAGACATCATTTATTAGAAAAATCATGAGCATTAAATATTGGGGTGGTGGCGCAATGGATAAGACACATGCCTTTGGTGTGAGAGACCCGGGTTCGAATCCACTGTAAGACACCAATAGCCGCGTTTCCACTGTCGGGCCAGGGCCGGGCCGAGCTAGTGCGTGCCAGGGCCAGTCGCGTTTCCACTGTCACTTCCGGGGCTTGATCGGGGCTTACTCGAGGCCAGCGGCCAGGATTTCTGGCCCGTCGAATACCTTGGGCCAGAGCGGGCCAGCTCGGGCTAGAGGAGTGGTTACGAACAGAGGCGGAGTTCACCTGAGTCGGGAGACGGCAGCGCCGGATGATTCTGTCATCATTAAAGACTTTTAAAATAATTGAACTCGCGTTCATGTTTGAATGCCTTGTGTTTGTGATGCAAAAGACTATGCGCGCTAACCATTACCATGGTAAACATAGTAAACGCTTGAACATACGCATAGTAAAACAACATACGCTTGAAGAAATCAGACCAATCATAAAGGCTATCACAGTCATGTTTTTATTTTATTTGTCAGTAGCCTACGTCTCGTCTCTTTATACCGGACTATCATAAAATAAAGCAACTTTTTTTTCGGGAGCTTCCTCTGTTTCTCTGACTGAAAATATCTGTATGGGAGTCGAGAGAGTGCTAAAGCTCCTCAGGTCGTATTTTTGGTGGCATATATTTGTAGAAATTATCATTCTTTCTAAATGGGATGTAAATATGTCCTGTAACTACCAGATAAACAGTAACAGATGCGACTGAAGAAGTAAGTGTGTCCTCTTTCTTTTGTGAAATAGACCTAACGGTAATTTATTTCTGAGTGACTAATGTGCAATTTTGACATAAATTAATTCATTATGATCAATGTATCACTTTTTATTGTAAACCTGTGGTAAAACATCGATGCTTGGGTTTTAAATATTCAAGTAAACAACAAAAATGCCAGCAAACGGCCGCTTTCATCATGTTTGTTTTCAACGCTGTTTCCAGTGATTTCTGATTAGTTTTCTGATAAAACTTCCATTTGTTGGTGAATGGGTTAGTGTGACGTTGTTCCAGAGAGGCGTGTTACGGGCGTGTTTTAGTGAAGCGCTGTGGAGCTTCTGGCACGACAGTGGAAACGCAGGCCTGGTGCTATTAGCCCGAGGCTATCAGCCCGGCACGGCCCGTTTAAAGCCCTGGCCCGGCCCTGGCCCGACAGTGGAAACGCGGCTAATGTGTCCCTGAGCAAGACACTTAACCCCTAGTTGCTCCAGAGGCGTGCGACCTCTGACATATATAGCAATTGTAAGTCGCTTTGGATAAAAGCGTCAGCTAAATGAATAAATGTAAATATGATCAAAAGGCTTTTTTGATAAAGGTTTATTTGTTTGTTTCTCAATCATCATTGAACGGCATTATATGGTTTAAAACTAAAATAAGCATTAAATATCATCTTACTAAGACATATTATTGGCAGATATTGATATTTATATGCATTTTATGGAAGTATCTGCTATACTGTTATATACATCTCATTGATTTACATTATAAGCATCATAATTTCATAATTTTTGTCCATATTTTGTCCAATTGCATATTTTTGCTCAGTTTGGGCCATAAAAGCCAAATGGACCAAATATGATACTCAACAAAAAAAAACCTACGCCTTTGCTATTGTAAGAGGTTAGCGACCCCTAGTGGCGATAAAAAATTACATATTGTAGCTTTAACAGGCTGATAGATAGATAGATAGATGGATAGATGGATGGATGGATGGATGGATGGATGGATGGATGGATGGATGGATGGATGGATGGATGGATGGATGGATGGATGGATGGATGGATGGATGGATGGATGGATAGATAGATAGATAGATAGATAGATAGATTGACAGATTGATGTGTCTGTGTTGTGTTCAGAGAGTTCATCATCTGTAGTGCATGTGCTGGTCTGGTGTTGTCAGATGATGGTTCTGTTGGGTCTGTTAGGAGGTTTTCACATCTACATGAGACTCACGTCAGGTCAGACACATTTATCATCATCACTATGGATTTGACATGCAAATATTAAGAGTGTGAATATGATGAGAATCTGATGTTTTTAGGAAAGAAAGAGGAAGATCAAACCGTGCGAATGAGAAGATTTAGAGAAGGACATGAAGAAACAGCAGAAGACTTAAGATCTCAGCAGCAGATCTCGTCACATCTATGACAAATCATTTTACACATCTGGAGTCATGTGGTCTTTTACTGTAGTCTGTTGGCTTTGGCTGAGTCAATATACAGCGTCTGTTTAGATGTTTTAGCTGTTCCTAAAGATTACTTTAATAACATGTTTAGCCACATGCATACATTTTTATTCACAAGATCTTTGTCATTATAGAATATTGCTAAATACATTGTTCTTTAAAGATTGTAAATAATCTGTGTTGTAAAATTAACTTTGGTATTGAGTTAAATGAAAATAAAATGCTTTGAAATGAAACTATTTCCAGTCAAACGCCACATGTTATTATTTATTAAAAGGGGAAATATCATGAAAATCTGACTTTTTCTGTGTTTAAGTGCTATAATCGGGTCCCGGTGCTTCTACCAACCCAGAAAACGTGAAAAGTGAAACCCAGTAACTTTGTATTGGTGAGCCTTTCTCCGCAAGCATGTCAAAAAATAATCCAATGAGACTTCACTCTCCTTCTGACGTATGAAGAGGATCTTATTATAATATTACCGGTCCTTAATCTACACGTTTACACCCACCAGCCGACATTTTGTTTCGGAAGTGACAACAGTGACCAGTTCTAACGCAATGGCAGAAGATCCAGCAAAGCATGAAACTGTTCTGTGGTTGAGCAGAGACGAGCACTGAACACTACTGACCAAAACATGTCACCGCTGTCTTATAAACACCTCAGGAACTGTGTCAACGTGTGTAAAAGTTAAACATGATGATGAGATGATCAATGTAACTCCACAACAACTACATAAATGTCTAAAAGTGAAACTCTACCTGAGTCTCTCAGTAAGGCTGCACTCGCTACTGGTTATTTCAGAGATTCAGAGATTTGTTATTATCGGAGTATCTGAAGCTCGTGTAAAGGCTCCGCCCTCTTCTGAACGGAGCTCATTTGCATTTAAAGGGACACACACAAAAACCTGGAACCTGTAAAGCAGGGGTGCCCAATCCTGCTCCTGCCGATCGACTGTCCTGCACAGTTCATCTCCAACCATAATCAAACACACCTGAAGCAACCAATTAACGTCTTCAGGATCGCTTGAAAATTAAAGGCAGGTGTGTTTGATTAGGGTTGGAGATGAACTGTGCAGGACAGTCGATCGGCAGGAGCAGGATTGGGCACCCCTGCTGTAAAGGGATCTGTGGGTATTTTAAGCTGAAATATATATATACAGTATATATATATATATATATATATATATATACAGTGGTTAAAGTGGGATTTGGCGGGTGGGGGAACCCTAACATTTTCTGTAGGTGCAACAGGGAAAAATGACTCACCGTGGGACAGCATATTGAGTATTGTGGTATAGCAATACTTTTTGGCTCAAGAGTGTCACTGTGGAACAAAGTATTACAATACTTATTTACTTGATATTTTAATGGTTTCATTTAGGTCCATCTACATCTATACTGATATGATGACGATACTATGGTAAAATTGCTGAACACTAGGGCTGTACTCAACCAAAGAAAATCTTGGTCGACTGAAGTCCTGAAGTTTTCGACTAAAATCGACTAAAAATGACGTTAGAAAAAAACCTGTTAAATTAATTAGCGCAGTACTTGGTAGCCTTGTTGTCCGCCTAAATGAATTATAAATAAACATAAAAAACTAGTAGGCTATTTGCAGAATATTAAACCGTTTTTGACCTAATTATTTTGCACTGAAATGAGTCTGACACACGAGTCTGTCGGCTCTGACAGCGTTGCATCACGTGCACCTGCGCAATATCATAGCCTATGATTTCCGAAAATAGTAGGCCTACTATGTTGTCATGTGATATCATCACAAGAACTGTTGAGGAATATGCAACATAATTTAGACAATTCTTTTTGTCATATGTTATAATAAGAAGTTATAACTGTCAGACACTTTCATTTTTCAGAGACACGGATAGACTATTAACTTAAAGCTTTTACTCTTAATAAACACAAAAGGCACGTCCACTTTAATAAAAAAAAGAATATTTATTAAACAAACCAGATCAAGAGCAGAAACGAAATAAAGTGCATAACTGAAAAATAAAGCATCTTAGGCTCAAAACTAACACAAAGTGGGCACAGCGCAATTGCGCATTAGGCTCCAAAAAAAAAAAAAAGAATAATAATAAAGTGCCCAAATCCAATAAATAATACTAGAAATAAATTTGCAGTTTGCACAATAATAAAAGGGAACCATAAAAGTAAAGTAGGCTACAACATGTTATTCAGCCAAATTTTAAACGAAACAAAATAAATAAAGTGCATACAACAACAAGGTAGGTGAACTCAGAACAAAAACAAAAATAAATAAATCAAATGCCCAAATCCACAAGTATTTCAAATAAATGTGCAAAATTATAAAATGTTATTAATGTCCAAAACGAAATAAAGTGCATAACTGAAAAATAAAGCATAGGCTCAAAACTAAAAAAAACAGTGGGCACAGCGCAATTGCGCATTAGGCTATAAATAAGTGCCCAAATCCAACAATACTTTAATTAAATATGCAAAATTAAAAAATGTATTAATGTTCAAAACGAAATAATGTAAAAACAATGAAATAAAACAAATGGCTACTCACTCACGGAGAGTACACTTCAATCAGAGTCCACTCCACACTTTTTTGTGTTGTGTGCGAGAAACACAAGCATATCCACGTTCTTTGGAAGGAGACAGCTTCTTGCTTTATTGACAATAAATCCTGCCTTGGAGAAAATGCATTCAGAAGGCGTGGATGTTGCAGAGATGCAGTCGCTTTGCAACTCGGGCCAGGCTCGGGTATCTGTCTTGTTTTTTTTTCCACCACCCCAATGGTCCGGAGTCGATTTTGGTTCTGTCCTGAAGATAGGTTTTCATTTCTTCTGTCACTGTGCTTCTCCCACCTGATTCTCTAGAAACCTTGTCGTCCTCATCTTCGCACAACAGCATAGCAATCTCCTTCTCTTTGTCGTTTTTCTGCTTTTTTGACACGTTGCTCCTCCTCACTTCCAGGTTCACCTGTGCCTGTGACTGCGCTGAGTGCACTCAGTCGTTCTGCCAGCTGTGCAACTACTGTATAGGCCTCGTCTCGTTTGGCATCATCCAGAAAAGACAGCTGCTTAAAACGAGGGTCTACTACTGCAGCTGTACTGTATTCACTGTTAGTCATCATCATTCGGTTTTTAAACTCCCACCTACTGTCAATTTCTTCGACCAGCTTGCTTTTCATTTTTTTGGTAATGGGGCTGTCATCATCCGCGATGGCCAGGTGACGTTTCTTCAAGTTTGCCAGCATGGGTACTGTTGCAGACAGGGACGCGTTGTCCTCTTCAGACAGCAGCGCGGTCAGGGTTGTCATCGGTTTCAGCACATTTTTAATGTCCTCTACCGCATTCCAGTGTGCTGTGGTAAGGTCCAGTGTACTGCTGTCGCTCTTCTTCGTAAAGTTTGGGTCAGACAGCACTGCGGTAATGGGCCAGCGTTGCTCCAGCAGTCGCTCCAACATCGAAAATGTTGAGTTCCAACGTGTAGACACATCCTGAATTAGTTCATGCTGAGGGACGTTTTGCTGCTCCTGCTTTTGTTTTAGCCCAGTTTTTGCTTTGTGCCCCTTTTTGAAATGTCCCACCAGATGACGTGATGCAGCCACGGCACGACAAATTGGATCTTGTTTGAGTGCAGCGTTAATACAGAGCTGCAAAGTGTGCCCGGCGCACCTGACGTCCTGCATCTCTGGCCATTTATGTGATTCCTTTAGTGTTTCCACACAGAGTGCCATATTAGCCGCGTTGTCACATACAACAGAAATTCTCTTTGCTTCTTGAATTCCAAAGGTATCAGCAACTTCAGATAGTCGCGCAGCAATGTTTATTCCTGTGTGCGCCTCTTCTATTTGTTTTGTCTCAAGCACAAGACTCTGTGCTTTCCAATCTCCATCAAGGAAATGGGCAGTCACTGTCATATAGGACTCCATTCTAAGAGATGTCCACATATCTGTGGTCAAGCTCAGTGCCTCGCTGTGTTGTATTAACTCTGAAACTTTCTCTTTGAGTCCCTCATATTTTGCGGTTAGTGCATGCATGATTGTGTGGCGTGTTGGCAGTGTATATCCAGGTTCCAAAACTTTTAACAGGTTCTTAAAACCTTGGCCCTCCACAACAGCAATGGGCCTCATATCCTGAGCAATAAAGTTAACAATTCCTTCCGTGATTTTATTTTCCGTTTGGATGATAAAGGAGGCTTAAAATCCAGCGTGGTCTGGGTGTGGGTGGGGGATGCTACCGTCATTGCGGATGGGTGCGCCTGCAGTTATAAAACGATTATTACACTAAAACATTGAAATATGCCAATTCTGATATTTTCATATAGCCTACTCAAAACAGACAGGGCAACCTAACGCAGACAAGTTAGCTTACCGCTTTTAGATGATACGACATGTTTGTCGTCAAGCTGTGGAAGGCAAACTATTTCTTGCAAACTTTGCATTCTACCTTTTTCCCGTCAATTTTGACAAAATGCTGCCACACTGTCGACATGTTGGACGAGGACTGACTAATATAATACAATAAATAATATTCCGCATATAGCATATCGATCGAGTGTAGATTGTGTTAAACACGATAAGAACAAAAAATTCTGCGTTTATTCCTTAAAACAGTCGGCATTTCCCACATTGCTTCTGCTTTGCAGCTGCTATTGGCGCACGTCACTGTTATTAAGCGCCTCCTATTGGCGTAGGTAATGTTTACCTCACGATGATCAAGTATGTAAGGCGAACGGAACGAAACAGTCAAATTAACAATAAATTAACATGGTGAGTAACATTTTATAAACAATATTGTCAATATTGTTTGTTTTCCCTCTATTTTGCTGACGAGAATTTCAAAATAAAGCCCTACCAGAGTCTCAATGCAACAACAGAAAGCGATTGAACCCTGAATTTTGTGAACAGTTACATAATCCTATATAATTATAAATTCAATTGTTATAAGACTTTACAATATTACTGTTTGTTGTTGTATTTTTTTTCAAAACTTGAAACTTGTGTGTGTGTGTGTCAGTTGGATTTTTTAATGTTTTTGAAATAAGTCTCATGCGCTCCCCCAGCCTGCATTTATTTGATTAAAATATAGTAGCCTAGGCTATAAACTACAGTATTGTGATCTATTATTTTTATATTTTATAATATATTATAATTGTAACGATCTCATAGCTTTATTTATGCAATTGTAAATACAGTGGAAAATAAATGAATGCCAGATCTGATGCCGCTTTCTGTGTATGCACTGGAAAGATGGATTTTCCTTTAATGATTTAATTTGACTGGTGTTGCGTCCCAGGGCGTATGCATTTGTGTTTTATAATGTGTAAGTGTCACTCATTGATTTATTGAGTGTGTGTGCTGCCAATGGACCCAACGGCCTGCTGGGAGTTGTAGTTTTGTTGTATGTTTTGTCCAATTTCCTGTGCTCCTCCCTGTCCTCATCTAGGTGATGGGACCTACCAGCTGTTCCTCATCAATGGCAAGAGGATCCAGTATTCAAGCAGAGCCGGAGAGAGAGACTGGGAGAGAGTTCTTCTCCCAAGAGCCTGAGACTGGGAGAGAGTTCTTCTCCCAAGAGCCTGAGACTGTTGTGTTACCAGACTTGGAGTGTTGCTCTTGTTGGTGTATGTGAAGCTTAAATGTGTTGTTACGGCTGTAGTGGCAGCTTTGATGTGTTAAGCTTAAACCGAGGTCAACTTAAATGTCTTGTGGCTGTAGTGTACAGCTTTGAATTGCTTGCCCATTGTTGAGTGTTGGAGCAGTAGGGAGTGGGTGCCATTTTTCTTTTCTCCTGTTTTTTTTTTTTTTTTTTTTTGTTAGTTAGGAAGTAAGGTAAGAGTTGTGTTGTTTATTGTTGTAGGTTAATTAGGTTGTCCTTCTACCGGCTAGTGATCTTTTGTTTGTTTTGGCTTTACCTGCTCCTGAAGAACACGCTTCATTTCTTTTTCTTTTGGAGCTGTTTGTTTAGGATTCTTTTTGCACTGTATTTATCACTTATTGTAAATAAATGTATTGGAAATCTTACTTTGTGTATTGTGTGCTGGGACTCAGTATAGGTTCACTTTTCTTTGTCGCTGTTCATTTTTTGCTTTAAAGTGACTTTCCCTTTTGCCCCTAGAACATGAATTGGGAACATAACACTGGTAACAGTGGGTATTGTGTAATTATTCTTCTAGAATGTAGTCTTTTCTCTCTCTCTGTTTTGCATGCGTGGTCATAATCATTATTGTTGTTGTTGTTGTTATTATTCTATATATATATATATTTTTTGCCTCTGTCACAGTGTATTCAGTGTTCATAGGCAACACCAATAGGTGTCATGTCACACAAAATAAACATATGACCACTGTTGTACAGTATCCATTACTTGGACTATTTAAATGTAGTATTAAAAAAAAGGCAAAAAGATCATCGCGCTGCAGTGGGAGTATGCCCAGCCAGATCTGCCGATCCGTCTAGCGATCAATGGGTGAGCTCCTGCCTGTCCGCATTCAACGACAATAGTAAAGGGCGCTCGGCAGCTATTTATACCACAAGGAGGACCTGTCTTTCACTTCGACGGTAACTAAAAAAAAATTCAAGCTGCGATTTTTTACGATGGAGATCCTCGCGCGATCGAGTGTAGATTGTGTTGAACACGATAAGAACAAAAAATTCTGCGTTTATTCCTTAAAACAGTCGGCATTTCCCACATTGCTTCTGCTTTGCAGCTGCTATTGGCGCACGTCACTGTTATTAAGCGCCTCCTATTGGCGTAGGTAATGTTTACCTCACGATGATCAAGTATGTAAGGCGAACGGAACGAAACAGTCAAATTAACAATAAATTAACATGGTGAGTAACATTTTATAAACAATATTGTCAATATTGTTTGTTTTCCCTCTATTTTGCTGACTAGAATTTCAAAATAAAGCCCTACCAGAGTCTCAATGCAACAACAGAAAGCGATTGAACCCTGAATTTTGTGAACAGTTACATAATCCTATATAATTATAAATTCAATTGTTATAAGACTTTACAATATTACTGTTTGTTGTTGTATTTTTTTTCAAAACTTGAAACTTGTGTGTGTGTGTGTCAGTTGGATTTTTTAATGTTTTTGAAATAAGTCTCATGCGCTCCCCCAGCCTGCATTTATTTGATTAAAATATAGTAGCCTAGGCTATAAACTACAGTATTGTGATCTATTATTTTTATATTTTATAATATATTATAATTGTAACGATCTCATAGCTTTATTTATGCAATTGTAAATACAGTGGAAAATAAATGAATGCCAGATCTGATGCCGCTTTCTGTGTATGCACTGGAAAGATGGATTTTCCTTTAATGATTTAATTTGACTGGTGTTGCGTCCCAGGGCGTATGCATTTGTGTTTTATAATGTGTAAGTGTCACTCATTGATTTATTGAGTGTGTGTGCTGCCAATGGACCCAACAAGGCCTGCTGGGAGTTGTAGTTTTGTTGTATGTTTTGTCCAATTTCCTGTGCTCCTCCCTGTCCTCATCTAGGTGATGGGACCTACCAGCTGTTCCTCATCAATGGCAAGAGGATCCAGTATTCAAGCAGAGCCGGAGAGAGAGACTGGGAGAGAGTTCTTCTCCCAAGAGCCTGAGACTGGGAGAGAGTTCTTCTCCCAAGAGCCTGAGACTGGGAGAGAGTTCTTCTCCCAAGAGCCTGAGACTGTTGTGTTACCAGACTTGGAGTGTTGCTCTTGTTGGTGTATGTGAAGCTTAAATGTGTTGTTACGGCTGTAGTGGCAGCTTTGATGTGTTAAGCTTAAACCGAGGTCAACTTAAATGTCTTGTGGCTGTAGTGTACAGCTTTGAATTGCTTGGCCATTGTTGAGTGTTGGAGCAGTAGGGAGTGGGTGCCATTTTTCTTTTCTCCTGGTTTTTTTGTTGTTGTTTTTTTTGTGTTAGTTAGGAAGTAAGGTAAGAGTTGTGTTGTTTATTGTTGTAGGTTAATTAGGTTGTCCTTCTACCGGCTAGTGATCTTTTGTTTGTTTTGGCTTTACCTGCTCCTGAAGAACACGCTTCATTTCTTTTTCTTTTGGAGCTGTTTGTTTAGGATTCTTTTTGCACTGTATTTATCACTTATTGTAAATAAATGTATTGGAAATCTTACTTTGTGTATTGTGTGCTGGGACTCAGTATAGGTTCACTTTTCTTTGTCGCTGTTCATTTTTTGCTTTAAAGTGACTTTCCCTTTTGCCCCTAGAACATGAATTGGGAACATAACACTGGTAACAGTGGGTATTGTGTAATTATTCTTCTAGAATGTAGTCTTTTCTCTCTCTCTGTTTTGCATGCGTGGTCATAATCATTATTGTTGTTGTTGTTGTTGTTATTATTCTATATATATATATATTTTTTGCCTCTGTCACAGTGTATTCAGTGTTCATAGGCAACACCAATAGGTGTCATGTCACACAAAATAAACATATGACCACTGTTGTACAGTATCCATTACTTGGACTATTTAAATGTAGTATTAAAAAAAAGGCAAAAAGATCATCGCGCTGCAGTGGGAGTATGCCCAGCCAGATCTGCCGATCCGTCTAGCGATCAATGGGTGAGCTCCTGCCTGTCCGCATTCAACGACAATAGTAAAGGGCGCTCGGCAGCTATTTATACCACAAGGAGGACCTGTCTTTCACTTCGACGGTAACTAAAAAAAAATTCAAGCTGCGATTTTTTACGATGGAGATCCTCGCGCGATCGAGTGTAGATTGTGTTGAACACGATAAGAACAAAAAATTCTGCGTTTATTCCTTAAAACAGTCGGCATTTCCCACATTGCTTCTGCTTTGCAGCTGCTATTGGCGCACGTCACTGTTATTAAGCGCCTCCTATTGGCGTAGGTAATGTTTACCTCACGATGATCAAGTATGTAAGGCGAACGGAACGAAACAGTCAAATTAACAATAAATTAACATGGTGAGTAACATTTTATAAACAATATTGTCAATATTGTTGTTTTCCCTCTATTTTGCTGACTAGAATTTCAAAATAAAGCCCTACCAGAGTCTCAATGCAACAACAGAAAGCGATTGAACCCTGAATTTTGTGAACAGTTACATAATCCTATATAATTATAAATTCAATTGTTATAAGACTTTACAATATTACTGTTTGTTGTTGTATTTTTTTTCAAAACTTGAAACTTGTGTGTGTGTGTGTCAGTTGGATTTTTTAATGTTTTTGAAATAAGTCTCATGCGCTCCCCCAGCCTGCATTTATTTGATTAAAATATAGTAGCCTAGGCTATAAACTACAGTATTGTGATCTATTATTTTTATATTTTATAATATATTATAATTGTAACGATCTCATAGCTTTATTTATGCAATTGTAAATACAGTGGAAAATAAATGAATGCCAGATCTGATGCCGCTTTCTGTGTATGCACTGGAAAGATGGATTTTCCTTTAATGATTTAATTTGACTGGTGTTGCGTCCCAGGGCGTATGCATTTGTGTTTTATAATGTGTAAGTGTCACTCATTGATTTATTGAGTGTGTGTGCTGCCAATGGACCCAACGGCCTGCTGGGAGTTGTAGTTTTGTTGTATGTTTTGTCCAATTTCCTGTGCTCCTCCCTGTCCTCATCTAGGTGATGGGACCTACCAGCTGTTCCTCATCAATGGCAAGAGGATCCAGTATTCAAGCAGAGCCGGAGAGAGAGACTGGGAGAGAGTTCTTCTCCCAAGAGCCTGAGACTGGGAGAGAGTTCTTCTCCCAAGAGCCTGAGACTGTTGTGTTACCAGACTTGGAGTGTTGCTCTTGTTGGTGTATGTGAAGCTTAAATGTGTTGTTACGGCTGTAGTGGCAGCTTTGATGTGTTAAGCTTAAACCGAGGTCAACTTAAATGTCTTGTGGCTGTAGTGTACAGCTTTGAATTGCTTGGCCATTGTTGAGTGTTGGAGCAGTAGGGAGTGGGTGCCATTTTTCTTTTCTCCTGGTTTTTTTGTTGTTGTTTTTTTTGTGTTAGTTAGGAAGTAAGGTAAGAGTTGTGTTGTTTATTGTTGTAGGTTAATTAGGTTGTCCTTCTACCGGCTAGTGATCTTTTGTTTGTTTTGGCTTTACCTGCTCCTGAAGAACACGCTTCATTTCTTTTTCTTTTGGAGCTGTTTGTTTAGGATTCTTTTTGCACTGTATTTATCACTTATTGTAAATAAATGTATTGGAAATCTTACTTTGTGTATTGTGTGCTGGGACTCAGTATAGGTTCACTTTTCTTTGTCGCTGTTCATTTTTTGCTTTAAAGTGACTTTCCCTTTTGCCCCTAGAACATGAATTGGGAACATAACACTGGTAACAGTGGGTATTGTGTAATTATTCTTCTAGAATGTAGTCTTTTCTCTCTCTCTGTTTTGCATGCGTGGTCATAATCATTATTGTTGTTGTTGTTGTTGTTGTTGTTGTTATTATTGTATATATATATATTTTTTGCCTCTGTCACAGTGTATTCAGTGTTCATAGGCAACACCAATAGGTGTCATGTCACACAAAATAAACATATGACCACTGTTGTACAGTATCCATTACTTGGACTATTTAAATGTAGTATTAAAAAAAAGGCAAAAAGATCGTCGCGCTGCAGTGGGAGTATGCCCAGCCAGATCTGCCGATCCGTCTAGCGATCAATGGGTGAGCTCCTGCCTGTCCGCATTCAACGACAATAGTAAAGGGCGCTCGGCAGCTATTTATACCACAAGGAGGACCTGTCTTTCACTTCGACGGTAACTAAAAAAAAATTCAAGCTGCGATTTTTTACGATGGAGATCCTCGCGCGATCGAGTGTAGATTGTGTTGAACACGATAAGAGCAAAAAATTCTGCGTTTATTCCTTAAAACAGTCGGCATTTCCCACATTGCTTCTGCTTTGCAGCTGCTATTGGCGCACGTCACTGTTATTAAGCGCCTCCTATTGGCGTAGGTAATGTTTACCTCACGATGATCAAGTATGTAAGGCGAACGGAACGAAACAGTCAAATTAACAATAAATTAACATGGTGAGTAACATTTTATAAACAATATTGTCAATATTGTTTGTTTTCCCTCTATTTTGCTGACTAGAATTTCAAAATAAAGCCCTACCAGAGTCTCAATGCAACAACAGAAAGCGATTGAACCCTGAATTTTGTGAACAGTTACATAATCCTATATAATTATAAATTCAATTGTTATAAGACTTTACAATATTACTGTTTGTTGTTGTATTTTTTTTCAAAACTTGAAACTTGTGTGTGTGTGTGTGTGTCAGTTGGATTTTTTAATGTTTTTGAAATAAGTCTCATGCGCTCCCCCAGCCTGCATTTATTTGATTAAAATATAGTAGCCTAGGCTATAAACTACAGTATTGTGATCTATTATTTTTATATTTTATAATATATTATAATTGTAACGATCTCATAGCTTTATTTATGCAATTGTAAATACAGTGGAAAATAAATGAATGCCAGATCTGATGCCGCTTTCTGTGTATGCACTGGAAAGATGGATTTCCCTTTAATGATTTAATTTGACTGGTGTTGCGTCCCAGGGCGTATGCATTTGTGTTTTATAATGTGTAAGTGTCACTCATTGATTTATTGAGTGTGTGTGCTGCCAATGGACCCAACGGCCTGCTGGGAGTTGTAGTTTTGTTGTATGTTTTGTCCAATTTCCTGTGCTCCTCCCTGTCCTCATCTAGGTGATGGGACCTACCAGCTGTTCCTCATCAATGGCAAGAGGATCCAGTATTCAAGCAGAGCCGGAGAGAGAGACTGGGAGAGAGTTCTTCTCCCAAGAGCCTGAGACTGGGAGAGAGTTCTTCTCCCAAGAGCCTGAGACTGTTGTGTTACCAGACTTGGAGTGTTGCTCTTGTTGGTGTATGTGAAGCTTAAATGTGTTGTTACGGCTGTAGTGGCAGCTTTGATGTGTTAAGCTTAAACCGAGGTCAACTTAAATGTCTTGTGGCTGTAGTGTACAGCTTTGAATTGCTTGGCCATTGTTGAGTGTTGGAGCAGTAGGGAGTGGGTGCCATTTTTCTTTTCTCCTGGTTTTTTTGTTGTTGTTTTTTTTGTGTTAGTTAGGAAGTAAGGTAAGAGTTGTGTTGTTTATTGTTGTAGGTTAATTAGGTTGTCCTTCTACCGGCTAGTGATCTTTTGTTTGTTTTGGCTTTACCTGCTCCTGAAGAACACGCTTCATTTCTTTTTCTTTTGGAGCTGTTTGTTTAGGATTCTTTTTGCACTGTATTTATCACTTATTGTAAATAAATGTATTGGAAATCTTACTTTGTGTATTGTGTGCTGGGACTCAGTATAGGTTCACTTTTCTTTGTCGCTGTTCATTTTTTTTGCTTTAAAGTGACTTTCCCTTTTGCCCCTAGAACATGAATTGGGAACATAACACTGGTAACAGTGGGTATTGTGTAATTATTCTTCTAGAATGTAGTCTTTTCTCTCTCTCTGTTTTGCATGCGTGGTCATAATCATTATTGTTGTTGTTGTTATTATTGTATATATATATATTTTTTGCCTCTGTCACAGTGTATTCAGTGTTCATAGGCAACACCAATAGGTGTCATGTCACACAAAATAAACATATGACCACTGTTGTACAGTATCCATTACTTGGACTATTTAAATGTAGTATTAAAAAAAAGGCAAAAAGATCGTCGCGCTGCAGTGGGAGTATGCCCAGCCAGATCTGCCGATCCGTCTAGCGATCAATGGGTGAGCTCCTGCCTGTCCGCATTCAACGACAATAGTAAAGGGCGCTCGGCAGCTATTTATACCACAAGGAGGACCTGTCTTTCACTTCGACGGTAACTAAAAAAAAATTCAAGCTGCGATTTTTTACGATGGAGATCCTCGCGCGATCGAGTGTAGATTGTGTTGAACACGATAAGAACAAAAGATTCTGCGTTTATTCCTTAAAACAGTCGGCATTTCCCACATTGCTTCTGCTTTGCAGCTGCTATTGGCGCACGTCACTGTTATTAAGCGCCTCCTATTGGCGTAGGTAATGTTTACCTCACGATGATCAAGTATGTAAGGCGAACGGAACGAAACAGTCAAATTAACAATAAATTAACATGGTGAGTAACATTTTATAAACAATATTGTCAATATTGTTTGTTTTCCCTCTATTTTGCTGACTAGAATTTCAAAATAAAGCCCTACCAGAGTCTCAATGCAACAACAGAAAGCGATTGAACCCTGAATTTTGTGAACAGTTACATAATCCTATATAATTATAAATTCAATTGTTATAAGACTTTACAATATTACTGTTTGTTGTTGTATTTTTTTTCAAAACTTGAAACTTGTGTGTGTGTGTGTGTGTGTCAGTTGGATTTTTTAATGTTTTTGAAATAAGTCTCATGCGCTCCCCCAGCCTGCATTTATTTGATTAAAATATAGTAGCCTAGGCTATAAACTACAGTATTGTGATCTATTATTTTTATATTTTATAATATATTATAATTGTAACGATCTCATAGCTTTATTTATGCAATTGTAAATACAGTGGAAAATAAATGAATGCCAGATCTGATGCCGCTTTCTGTGTATGCACTGGAAAGATGGATTTTCCTTTAATGATTTAATTTGACTGGTGTTGCGTCCCAGGGCGTATGCATTTGTGTTTTATAATGTGTAAGTGTCACTCATTGATTTATTGAGTGTGTGTGCTGCCAATGGACCCAACGGCCTGCTGGGAGTTGTAGTTTTGTTGTATGTTTTGTCCAATTTCCTGTGCTCCTCCCTGTCCTCATCTAGGTGATGGGACCTACCAGCTGTTCCTCATCAATGGCAAGAGGATCCAGTATTCAAGCAGAGCCGGAGAGAGAGACTGGGAGAGAGTTCTTCTCCCAAGAGCCTGAGACTGGGAGAGAGTTCTTCTCCCAAGAGCCTGAGACTGTTGTGTTACCAGACTTGGAGTGTTGCTCTTGTTGGTGTATGTGAAGCTTAAATGTGTTGTTACGGCTGTAGTGGCAGCTTTGATGTGTTAAGCTTAAACCGAGGTCAACTTAAATGTCTTGTGGCTGTAGTGTACAGCTTTGAATTGCTTGGCCATTGTTGAGTGTTGGAGCAGTAGGGAGTGGGTGCCATTTTTCTTTTCTCCTGGTTTTTTTGTTGTTGTTTTTTTTGTGTTAGTTAGGAAGTAAGGTAAGAGTTGTGTTGTTTATTGTTGTAGGTTAATTAGGTTGTCCTTCTACCGGCTAGTGATCTTTTGTTTGTTTTGGCTTTACCTGCTCCTGAAGAACACGCTTCATTTCTTTTTCTTTTGGAGCTGTTTGTTTAGGATTCTTTTTGCACTGTATTTATCACTTATTGTAAATAAATGTATTGGAAATCTTACTTTGTGTATTGTGTGCTGGGACTCAGTATAGGTTCACTTTTCTTTGTCGCTGTTCATTTTTTGCTTTAAAGTGACTTTCCCTTTTGCCCCTAGAACATGAATTGGGAACATAACACTGGTAACAGTGGGTATTGTGTAATTATTCTTCTAGAATGTAGTCTTTTCTCTCTCTCTGTTTTGCATGCGTGGTCATAATCATTATTGTTGTTGTTGTTGTTGTTGTTGTTGTTATTATTGTATATATATATATTTTTTGCCTCTGTCACAGTGTATTCAGTGTTCATAGGCAACACCAATAGGTGTCATGTCACACAAAATAAACATATGACCACTGTTGTACAGTATCCATTACTTGGACTATTTAAATGTAGTATTAAAAAAAAGGCAAAAAGATCGTCGCGCTGCAGTGGGAGTATGCCCAGCCAGATCTGCCGATCCGTCTAGCGATCAATGGGTGAGCTCCTGCCTGTCCGCATTCAACGACAATAGTAAAGGGCGCTCGGCAGCTATTTATACCACAAGGAGGACCTGTCTTTCACTTCGACGGTAACTAAAAAAAAATTCAAGCTGCGATTTTTTACGATGGAGATCCTCGCGCGATCGAGTGTAGATTGTGTTGAACACGATAAGAGCAAAAAATTCTGCGTTTATTCCTTAAAACAGTCGGCATTTCCCACATTGCTTCTGCTTTGCAGCTGCTATTGGCGCACGTCACTGTTATTAAGCGCCTCCTATTGGCGTAGGTAATGTTTACCTCACGATGATCAAGTATGTAAGGCGAACGGAACGAAACAGTCAAATTAACAATAAATTAACATGGTGAGTAACATTTTATAAACAATATTGTCAATATTGTTTGTTTTCCCTCTATTTTGCTGACTAGAATTTCAAAATAAAGCCCTACCAGAGTCTCAATGCAACAACAGAAAGCGATTGAACCCTGAATTTTGTGAACAGTTACATAATCCTATATAATTATAAATTCAATTGTTATAAGACTTTACAATATTACTGTTTGTTGTTGTATTTTTTTTCAAAACTTGAAACTTGTGTGTGTGTGTGTGTGTCAGTTGGATTTTTTAATGTTTTTGAAATAAGTCTCATGCGCTCCCCCAGCCTGCATTTATTTGATTAAAATATAGTAGCCTAGGCTATAAACTACAGTATTGTGATCTATTATTTTTATATTTTATAATATATTATAATTGTAACGATCTCATAGCTTTATTTATGCAATTGTAAATACAGTGGAAAATAAATGAATGCCAGATCTGATGCCGCTTTCTGTGTATGCACTGGAAAGATGGATTTCCCTTTAATGATTTAATTTGACTGGTGTTGCGTCCCAGGGCGTATGCATTTGTGTTTTATAATGTGTAAGTGTCACTCATTGATTTATTGAGTGTGTGTGCTGCCAATGGACCCAACGGCCTGCTGGGAGTTGTAGTTTTGTTGTATGTTTTGTCCAATTTCCTGTGCTCCTCCCTGTCCTCATCTAGGTGATGGGACCTACCAGCTGTTCCTCATCAATGGCAAGAGGATCCAGTATTCAAGCAGAGCCGGAGAGAGAGACTGGGAGAGAGTTCTTCTCCCAAGAGCCTGAGACTGGGAGAGAGTTCTTCTCCCAAGAGCCTGAGACTGTTGTGTTACCAGACTTGGAGTGTTGCTCTTGTTGGTGTATGTGAAGCTTAAATGTGTTGTTACGGCTGTAGTGGCAGCTTTGATGTGTTAAGCTTAAACCGAGGTCAACTTAAATGTCTTGTGGCTGTAGTGTACAGCTTTGAATTGCTTGGCCATTGTTGAGTGTTGGAGCAGTAGGGAGTGGGTGCCATTTTTCTTTTCTCCTGGTTTTTTTGTTGTTGTTTTTTTTGTGTTAGTTAGGAAGTAAGGTAAGAGTTGTGTTGTTTATTGTTGTAGGTTAATTAGGTTGTCCTTCTACCGGCTAGTGATCTTTTGTTTGTTTTGGCTTTACCTGCTCCTGAAGAACACGCTTCATTTCTTTTTCTTTTGGAGCTGTTTGTTTAGGATTCTTTTTGCACTGTATTTATCACTTATTGTAAATAAATGTATTGGAAATCTTACTTTGTGTATTGTGTGCTGGGACTCAGTATAGGTTCACTTTTCTTTGTCGCTGTTCATTTTTTTTGCTTTAAAGTGACTTTCCCTTTTGCCCCTAGAACATGAATTGGGAACATAACACTGGTAACAGTGGGTATTGTGTAATTATTCTTCTAGAATGTAGTCTTTTCTCTCTCTCTGTTTTGCATGCGTGGTCATAATCATTATTGTTGTTGTTGTTATTATTCTATATATATATATTTTTTGCCTCTGTCACAGTGTATTCAGTGTTCATAGGCAACACCAATAGGTGTCATGTCACACAAAATAAACATATGACCACTGTTGTACAGTATCCATTACTTGGACTATTTAAATGTAGTATTAAAAAAAAGGCAAAAAGATCGTCGCGCTGCAGTGGGAGTATGCCCAGCCAGATCTGCCGATCCGTCTAGCGATCAATGGGTGAGCTCCTGCCTGTCCGCATTCAACGACAATAGTAAAGGGCGCTCGGCAGCTATTTATACCACAAGGAGGACCTGTCTTTCACTTCGACGGTAACTAAAAAAAAATTCAAGCTGCGATTTTTTACGATGGAGATCCTCGCGCGATCGAGTGTAGATTGTGTTGAACACGATAAGAACAAAAGATTCTGCGTTTATTCCTTAAAACAGTCGGCATTTCCCACATTGCTTCTGCTTTGCAGCTGCTATTGGCGCACGTCACTGTTATTAAGCGCCTCCTATTGGCGTAGGTAATGTTTACCTCACGATGATCAAGTATGTAAGGCGAACGGAACGAAACAGTCAAATTAACAATAAATTAACATGGTGAGTAACATTTTATAAACAATATTGTCAATATTGTTTGTTTTCCCTCTATTTTGCTGACTAGAATTTCAAAATAAAGCCCTACCAGAGTCTCAATGCAACAACAGAAAGCGATTGAACCCTGAATTTTGTGAACAGTTACATAATCCTATATAATTATAAATTCAATTGTTATAAGACTTTACAATATTACTGTTTGTTGTTGTATTTTTTTTCAAAACTTGAAACTTGTGTGTGTGTGTGTCAGTTGGATTTTTTAATGTTTTTGAAATAAGTCTCATGCGCTCCCCCAGCCTGCATTTATTTGATTAAAATATAGTAGCCTAGGCTATAAACTACAGTATTGTGATCTATTATTTTTATATTTTATAATATATTATAATTGTAACGATCTCATAGCTTTATTTATGCAATTGTAAATACAGTGGAAAATAAATGAATGCCAGATCTGATGCCGCTTTCTGTGTATGCACTGGAAAGATGGATTTTCCTTTAATGATTTAATTTGACTGGTGTTGCGTCCCAGGGCGTATGCATTTGTGTTTTATAATGTGTAAGTGTCACTCATTGATTTATTGAGTGTGTGTGCTGCCAATGGACCCAACGGCCTGCTGGGAGTTGTAGTTTTGTTGTATGTTTTGTCCAATTTCCTGTGCTCCTCCCTGTCCTCATCTAGGTGATGGGACCTACCAGCTGTTCCTCATCAATGGCAAGAGGATCCAGTATTCAAGCAGAGCCGGAGAGAGAGACTGGGAGAGAGTTCTTCTCCCAAGAGCCTGAGACTGGGAGAGAGTTCTTCTCCCAAGAGCCTGAGACTGTTGTGTTACCAGACTTGGAGTGTTGCTCTTGTTGGTGTATGTGAAGCTTAAATGTGTTGTTACGGCTGTAGTGGCAGCTTTGATGTGTTAAGCTTAAACCGAGGTCAACTTAAATGTCTTGTGGCTGTAGTGTACAGCTTTGAATTGCTTGGCCATTGTTGAGTGTTGGAGCAGTAGGGAGTGGGTGCCATTTTTCTTTTCTCCTGTTTTTTTTGTTGTTGTTTTTTTTGTGTTAGTTAGGAAGTAAGGTAAGAGTTGTGTTGTTTATTGTTGTAGGTTAATTAGGTTGTCCTTCTACCGGCTAGTGATCTTTTGTTTGTTTTGGCTTTACCTGCTCCTGAAGAACACGCTTCATTTCTTTTTCTTTTGGAGCTGTTTGTTTAGGATTCTTTTTGCACTGTATTTATCACTTATTGTAAATAAATGTATTGGAAATCTTACTTTGTGTATTGTGTGCTGGGACTCAGTATAGGTTCACTTTTCTTTGTCGCTGTTCATTTTTTGCTTTAAAGTGACTTTCCCTTTTGCCCCTAGAACATGAATTGGGAACATAACACTGGTAACAGTGGGTATTGTGTAATTATTCTTCTAGAATGTAGTCTTTTCTCTCTCTCTGTTTTGCATGCGTGGTCATAATCATTATTGTTGTTGTTGTTGTTATTATTGTATATATATATATTTTTTGCCTCTGTCACAGTGTATTCAGTGTTCATAGGCAACACCAATAGGTGTCATGTCACACAAAATAAACATATGACCACTGTTGTACAGTATCCATTACTTGGACTATTTAAATGTAGTATTAAAAAAAAGGCAAAAAGATCGTCGCGCTGCAGTGGGAGTATGCCCAGCCAGATCTGCCGATCCGTCTAGCGATCAATGGGTGAGCTCCTGCCTGTCCGCATTCAACGACAATAGTAAAGGGCGCTCGGCAGCTATTTATACCACAAGGAGGACCTGTCTTTCACTTCGACGGTAACTAAAAAAAAATTCAAGCTGCGATTTTTTACGATGGAGATCCTCGCGCGATCGAGTGTAGATTGTGTTGAACACGATAAGAGCAAAAAATTCTGCGTTTATTCCTTAAAACAGTCGGCATTTCCCACATTGCTTCTGCTTTGCAGCTGCTATTGGCGCACGTCACTGTTATTAAGCGCCTCCTATTGGCGTAGGTAATGTTTACCTCACGATGATCAAGTATGTAAGGCGAACGGAACGAAACAGTCAAATTAACAATAAATTAACATGGTGAGTAACATTTTATAAACAATATTGTCAATATTGTTTGTTTTCCCTCTATTTTGCTGACTAGAATTTCAAAATAAAGCCCTACCAGAGTCTCAATGCAACAACAGAAAGCGATTGAACCCTGAATTTTGTGAACAGTTACATAATCCTATATAATTATAAATTCAATTGTTATAAGACTTTACAATATTACTGTTTGTTGTTGTATTTTTCAAAACTTGAAACAGGTGTGTGACCTCACTGCTTTTGCACATTTTATATTATGAAAAATAATCAATAACTTCACTGTAACACACCAAATTTAGTTCACATATCACTGCTCTAATGTTGGTTATAGGCCTACAACACTTTGTTTGGGAAGTAATTGCATATAAAAAATAAGTAGGCCTATTCTTTACACAAATTATATTGGTACTCTACACAGCTTTTGCATTATATTTGCTTACTGAATTTGATGGCATTACACTGTATAACAGTGTGAAGTTATTTAATATTTTTTCTAAAAAGGGTGAAGTTATTGATTTTATTTCAAAAAGAATCTTAAAAATTACACTTTATTTTTTATTTTTATCAAACTAAGTAATGTAGTATAACCAGCAGGAGAGCAGAGATGTGTGAACTGAATTTGGTGACAGTACAGTGCGTCACAGTGAAGCTATTGAATATGTTTAATAATATAAAATGTGCAGAAGGGTTTTGGGATTTGCACTTTACAGACGGCCCCTTATTTGGACTTGTCTCTCATCTGGTTAGAGACAAATTAATAGCCTATTATAAAGCTCGTTTTGATGATAATTGGGTTGTAGCTCGTTGTCTAGGTTACTGTGATTGTAAATAGGTGTCGTTTTTGTTTTAACAACGTTTAGCTCAAGAATAGGGAAGTTTGAATAGCCTATGTGAATATTGCCAACTTCACTGAACTCCTTGAGTTATAGCACTGACCGCATTTCTTTATATTTGAAATTGAGTCCAAGTTCAAACACTATGAAACGCTCCATAAACGTACGGAGCTCTGAAACACTGCTAGCGGGACATTAAACAGGACGTGTCTGTCCGAGCTGTAAACAGGTTTTGCGTGGAAACGCAAATATCTTTGCGAGGGAACGCAAAACTTTTGCGTGGGAACGCAAAAGATTTGAAAAAAATGTAATTCTCCCATCCCAAAAAATGTTCACCACCACGTCCCTTTAGGGGCGAGACTCTGTAGTGAGACTCTGTAAAACATCAGTGCACGCGCGTAACCCAACCCTAATTTTAAAAATGTCAGTCCTTGTTTACCTGATTTATGAAGAAAAAAAAAGTTTTTTCAAAATGTACAATTAATTTATTGATTGCACTATAAAAAAATTAAGATAGAGGTGATTAAATAACAAACATGTAAAACAACAACATCAAAACAATAAAAAAAAATCTCAAAACAAAAGGGACACATAATAGTTACTCCACTTCCCCAGAAAACCACAACACAAGTTTGTCACATTAGGCCTGTTGTAACCTGTGCCACAGTGGTCACATTAGGCCTGTAACCTGTGCCACAGTGGTCACATTAGGCCTGTAACCTGTGCCACAGTGGTCACATTAGGCTTGTAACCTGTGCCACAGTGGTCACATTAGGCCTGTTGTAACCTGTGCCACAGTGGTCACATTAGGCCTGTAACCTGTGCCACAGTGGTCACATTAGGCCTGTAACCTGTGCCACAGTGGTCACATTAGGCCTGTAACCTGTGCCACAGTGGTCACATTAGGCTTGTAACCTGTGCCACAGTGGTCACATTAGGCCTGTTGTAACCTGTGCCACAGTGGTCACATTAGGCCTGTAACCTGTGCCACAGTGGTCACATTAGGCCTGTAACCTGTGCCACAGTGGTCACATTAGGCCTGTAACCTGTGCCACAGTGGTCACATTAGGCCTGTTGTAACCTGTGCCACAGTGGTCACATTAGGCCTGTTGTAACCTGTGCCACAGTGGTCACATTAGGCCTGTTGTAACCTGTGCCACAGTGGTCACATTAGGCCTGTTGTAACCTGTGCCACAGTGGTCACATTAGGCCTGTAACCTGTGCCACAGTGGTCACATTAGGCCTGTAACCTGTGCCACAGTGGTCACATTAGGCCTGTTGTAACCTGTGCCACAGTGGTCACATTAGGCCTGTTGTAACCTGTGCCACAGTGGTCACATTAGGCCTGTTGTAACCTGTGCCACAGTGGTCACATTAGGCCTGTTGTAACCTGTGCCACAGTGGTCACATTAGGCCTGTTGTAACCTGTGCCACAGTGGTCACATTAGGCCTGTTGTAACCTGTGCCACAGTGGTCACATTAGGCCTGTTGTAACCTGTGCCACAGTGGTCACATTAGGCCTGTAACCTGTGCCACAGTGGTCACATTAGGCCTGTAACCTGTGCCACAGTGGTCACATTAGGCCTGTTGTAACCTGTGCCACAGTGGTCACATTAGGCCTGTTGTAACCTGTGCCACAGTGGTCACATTAGGCCTGTAACCTGTGCCACAGTGGTCACATTAGGCCTGTTGTAACCTGTGCCACATTGGTCACATTAGGCCTGCTTCACTCCCTCTGCAGGAGCTCGTATCTGAAGCAGAGTTCAATCCGTTCATTGCGTCTGTCACAGGACCAAACGAAAGGTAAAGTAATTATTTATGTTCCCTGTAAATTATTTTTGACTGCATTATAATGATATCTTAACTCAGAATATGATAAAGACTGCGTAGGTGGATGTGTTCGTGGAATTTGGCTGTTAAAAGTATAACATTTAAAGCCACTTAAATGAACGAAATGACTCTGTCACAGATAGCCAATGACCTAAGACTAAAATGACTTTTATTTTGAAAGGACTGCTTAAGTGCATGTACACCCATAAACAGTTTACACCAATACACACACAATCTACATGCCGGCAAAATAACATCGTATACTAGATGTGTGGTTATTTTTCTGTTTAGGTGGTGTAATAGGCCCTCTGCTTAGTTCCATGTTTTTTTTATATTATTTTCTTTTCTTTTGTTGGTTGTTTGTTTTGACTCAATGCTAAATGTTTTGTTTTGTTATGATTTAACATTCAAAGAAACCACACCAAACTTTTTTACAAATGTTAACAGTTTATTTCCCCTGTAACAAACTAACATATAGTTAGCAACGGCTGCCATTTTAAAGCCACTAATTGCCCAGTAGGAAGGGGACTTTCATTGTCAGTGACATCACAGGGGGAAATCAGGGAAACTATCATTTCTCAGACATCTTTGCACTGTTTAGACATGATTTTGTAATTAACAGTGTGATGCATAGGTTGCATGTTCATACCATTTGTTTAAAATATTTGTGTAGTTTTATCTTGCTTTAAAATTATCATTTATTTATACATGGTATGTTCCAGAAGTGGGAGGAGCCTAACTCTATAAAAGGGCTCCTGGTAGCCATTTTTAGGAGAGTGTTTGGAGTGTGGTGGGGTCACTCCTTGTATTTTTGGGCCTGGATATTGGCATAGCCAGAATACATGTGAACCTCTTATGGATATATATATATATAATTATTATTATAATTATTATTATTTATTTATTTATTTATTTTTTGCCTTAGTTTTTGTTACTGTATATATTTTTGCTTGGGAATCACTTTTGCACCAAAATAAACACCCTGGATTGAGAATTCTTCTCCATCGTCATTGATTTTACACCTTCACCGACGGTACACCCTAACAGACTCGAAAAAAGATTCGTTCATTTTAATGAACGAGATCGAGCAAGCGAGTCAGTAAAATGATCTGAATGCCATCAAGTGACAGTCTGTTCCTGGTGTCAGTCTTGTTTAGGCCAATAACTGAAAAGGTTCGCTCAGCATCCGCATTTGAGTGTGGCAGGCTCAACAAAATCTGGGCAACCTTTGATAATTTGGGGAATTTTAAAATGCCACTTGCCCGATTTGCCAAAACGTAATTTGTACCATGAGCCTATTTTTATTGAGCAATTTAGCTAGCCCACATAACGCTCATCAGACAACGTTCGCAACTATAGTTGAAGTCAAGTCAAGTCATCTTCATTTATAAAGCGCTTTTAACAATGTAGATTGTTTCAAAGCAGCTTTACAGAGATAAGCGTATAATTTAAGGTAACAGAGATTGTTTTGGCTTTATAGCGGTTCTTTAATAAAGTTATTGTCCAGCTAAAGTTAGTTTTGATTGATTCGCTTCCGTCGCAACGATCATTTGTTATTAAATTAGGGGCCGCTAAGACGACACCATTCTCTCTACACAGACTTTAAACGCGAACCTGTGAGAAACGCTTTCCCTATAAATTTTGATACAGAATTTTATTTTATTTTGTCACTTCGGGGTAGGTGCGCGAAACGAATTTTCCCGACAACGCCTTATCTGTAGGATTAAGTTGCGTTTTTTTAACAAGCGGTTTAATCATAGCCAGCTTAAAAGTTTTTGGTACGTATCCTAACTTGAAGTCTGTACTCTCTACGCAACTTGAAGTCTGTACTCTCGGCACACAGACTGATTAGGCAAGGCTACGTCTGTAGAGAAAGGCACACTGTTGCGTTCATTACGTCACGGGTGTTCGCAGGTGGGAGGTTCACTTACCTGATTGAAGCACGGGCCAGTCAAGAGTTGAACGTAGACCAGTAAAATGCCAAAACGGTGTGTTAGAATCCAGTAATGAATGAGCACGGGCTATGAGCGGAAGCGAGTACTGTTGTCTCGTCAGGAGAGATGCGCCACCGGTAAGCTGCTGTTTCTACGCATTTAGCTGCGGTTTAAGTTTGTTTGTTTGTTTGTTTGCGCTTCCGCTGTGCTGCTACTGTATATGTGCGCGGTTTGTATGCTTGATAACTGTTACTTTGGTCGCGCTGATAAAACCTTGTTTGCGGCCTGATGGTTAACGTTGTCGGCTCGATAGTATCCGTGGCTATATTCCAGCAAATGTTTGAAATTGGAGCGTTTCACTGTCACACGAGTTACTTCCTGTTTGCAGTGCTGGATGGGTAATGTAGTTAATCGCTTTACATAGGTAATGGATTGCTATGCTCAGCGTCACTACGTAAAACTACACTCATTGTTTTTACTTTAGGCCAACATACTGAGAACACTTTTTGTGGTTTTGGGATATTGGTTTAATGTGTAAAATTGACATTGATGTAAATTTGGTGTGTATGAGATTGTTGCATTTCTGTGTTTAGATGAATGTGCTTTGTTTAGTCATTCAGTTTAAACACTAAGTATATTATAATATTTATAATATTAAATACTGACTATATTGCAATTTATATGTTATTTATATTTGTATATTATTCAGAATTCATGGTATATTATGTATGTGGCTATCAATATTGTTGTTTACACCGTAGCCTTTCTATTTTACAGGTTTATAACCTGTTATTTGTGGACTAATCAACTGTATGTGGAAAATTAATCAGAGTAAATAAAAAACCACAACGAGTTATAACAACGTGTCCTCTCCTGACGCCCCGTTCGGTGGGGAGATTCTTAAAAGAACCGAACACACACCATTTTATTATCTGCTTATCTTGATTGTCATCCAAACTTTCAAACGCACATTAGTGGGCTCCGACTCCGAACCTATGCTCCGAACTCTCTCTGAACTTTTCACAAGCAACTGACATATCAGGTGCAAGGTATTCAGCGAATCAACGATCAGAGAATACTGCAGTGAGAACGTTGTAGGCAGATGTTACAGCTGTGTGCCTTAAACTCCTCTCCTGTCATTTATACGCTGTGGTCTAGTATAGTCATCCACAGAAAATTAACGGATTGAGAGGGGAGAAACATGGATTTTGGCGTGACATTTCTTGCGTGTGCGTGAGATTGATGCTAAAAGCGTGAGTGTCACGCCAGATGCGTGAGAGTTGGCAACCCTGGAGACTCTCTCTCTCTCTCTCTCTCTCTCTCTCTCTCTCTCTCTCTACTCTGTTATTCTCTCTGTCGCCAATGTTCTTAGAGTATCTTAGTGTACTCCTCAAAGTTACAATATTAGTTTTTAGAAAATATACACACTTAAAACCTCATGGAAAACTGATAAAAAATTTATCTCAAGGATCCTATAAAATTCTACGAATGTTTGTGTAATATTTTAATTTATGATAATGTGTGTGTGTGTGTGTGTCTGTGTGTTTTGTTCTTCAGGTGTGGAGCGGTTCTGCTGGTTTAATCAGGCAATTCCCTGTTACGTTGCTCTCGGATACAGTGTGATGATGGTGGACACTAGAGAATATGACCTGAAGATACACAAGAGATCAAGCAAATCCTCAGAACCCGGAAGACCTCCTACATCTCTAGGCAGTTTATGTGCCAGGAAGAAATCTGGTCCTGCCACAGACCTCTTGTAAAGCGGCCGTCCATGATCGCGCCCCAGCCCGTGTGGGATGCGTCTGTCAAAACGACATTCCGGCGACATGGCGCTCCCAACACAGGCCCTTGGGACAGAAACTAAGATTTCTTCCACATTGATTGGGAATCAAAGGCATCTGCGTGTAACCCTTATCATGTGGAACGGATTTCCCCTCAGTGGCTCTCATGTGCAGAAGGCCAAAAGGTATCACGTTGGACGCAGCTGCCATGAGCCCCAACAGTCTCTGAAACTGTTTTACAGTGATGGCGCAGCCTAGCTTTATCCTGGTCACCATGGCCAGGATAGACTCGAGACGTGCAGGAGATATTCGTACCTGCACCGTAGTCGAGTCCCACACCACCCTCACGAACGTAGTCCTCTGGGCGGGCATCAACACGCTCTTTTTCGGGTTGAGTCTCAACCCTAAGCTCTGAATATGGCCAAGGACGACATCTCGATGCCGAACTGCCAGATCTTGAGACTGGGCCAAAACGAGCCAGTCGTCGATGTAATTTAGTACACGGATGCCCTGGAGCCTCAGCGGGGCCAGGGCTGCATCCATGCACTTGGTGAGGGTGCGAGGGGAGAGTGCAAGGCCAAATGGGAGAACCCGATATTGGTACACTTCACTCCCGAAAGCGAACCTCAGGAACTTCCTGTGGAATGGAAGGATGGAGACGTGGAAGTATGCATCCTTTAGATCTATCATGACAAACCAGATTCCTATTATAGTGAGCCAAATCAGGTCCGAGGATTTGGCTCACTATAATAGGAATGGTGAGCATCTTGAACCTGAACCTCCTCAGAGACCAATTCAGATGTCTTAGATCTAAAATTGGATGCAACCCTCCATCCTTCTTTGGAACTATGAAGCACCGGCTGTAGAACCCGGACTCTCTGTCTGGTGGAGGAACATACTCTATGGCCTCCTTTGCCAGCAGCGAGTGAACTACCTGTTCTAACACTCGACCCTGCTCTGGGTCCACTGCAGTCCAGATCACCCCGTTGAACTTCGGTGGGCGAACCTTGAACTGTAGCCTGTACCCCTTTTCTGCAGTGCACAGGACCCATGGCTCTCTCTTTGCGAGCCCCATGATCTGAGTCACCCGAACCGCGGGGAGCGCGAGCCTGGCCGGCTTCATCAAATACAGCCAGGTGGGAGTGCAGGACTCTGATCGGTAGTGCTTCACAGTGGCCGCAAGCCCGGGCGTGCTGCGCTCCCAGGCAGTAAACACACATCTCATGTGTGTCCCCACCCGTAATAAAACGAGGGCCGGGATGCACACACTGCTTAAACTGCTCGCTTGCCATTTCTTTTTTCTTTTGATATAATATTCACAAACAACACCAAATAGATACATTTTCAATTGTTAGTGAAAATAACAGGACACGTTGATTCAAACTTGGGTAAAAGTTGTTAGACGACATGCAAATCGTGACAGATGTTTTCTTTAGTAGACGGTTTGTTCATCTACTCATCATCAAAGACATTATACTTGCGGTCAATGCTCAGTGATGCTCATTTTGAGTCCTGCAGTTATAAAAGCAACAAACGGGTGATGAATTAACATACATAATGTCTACATGAAAATGTAAAATTGCCGAAGCATTGGTCATAGAAAGCCCACAGCAGGACAGAAAAGACATGTATGTGTTTTTGTACCTTGTGCTTGTACATTTCCTGTCAATGATGTGAACTTCCTTTTCGCTGAGAAAGTGCGCAGTAGTCTTTATATACGGTGAGCACAGACGAGTGTCAGCGGCTCTTCTAGCGATCGTGTGACTGAAGAAACATCTTCTCTCTTCTGCTGGATTACTGGCTCTTCTGGACTCTAGAAATGATGCTCATGTTTGGACTGATGCTGATGCTGAAAACTGCTGCATGTGAGTCCACTTTCAGCTCAAACTCTCTGATGATGAAGCTCTGACATGAAAACACTGTAATATTACTTTAAGAGTTTAAAGCCTGGTTTCACAGACAGGGCTTAGATTAAGCCAGGATTAGGCCTTAGTTCAGATAGGGCATTTAAGTAATATAAACGTGCCTTAGAAAAAAAAAAACACATTACTGGTGTGCATCTCCAGACAGAACAATGGCACTGACATATTTAAGACATTTTAGAGCAAGTTGCTTTCAGTTAAAACAGATCAAACATGCATTCAGTTTTCTGCTGCTTCCTCTCTCTCTCTCTCTCTCTCTCTCTCTCTCTCTCTCTCTCTCTCTCTCTCTCTCTGGTGTTGCATGCTGGGAGTGAGTGCGGTGTGTGAGGGGCACACACCGCACCGTGTTTTTGACCGCTCCTACTAAAACACTGGATGTTTCGTTCCGAGTGACATGTGGAGAGAGCTCTTACATGGTTTACGCGAGTACTGATACATTACGTTAGTGTGGAGATATCGGCCATAAGAGATTGTCTTGCCCTCATAAACAACAGGCCGAGGAAGAAGCAGGGCCGTCAGGTTTGGCGGGTGCGAGTAGTGGAGCGACTGCGGTGGGGAAGCCGCTGAGTGACGCAGGTGCTCGGAAAGAGGATGGAGATACAAAAGGAGAAAATGAAGCTAGTGATAGAGTAGATGTGAGTGTGAACGCGTCTGGGAGTACTGAGGGTACAAACGAAGAAGTTTCGTCAATTGGTTGTATTGTTACTGGTGCTTTAAGCTTCAAAGACGATAGAATGCAAGAAGACTTTACAGGTTCAAATGATGAAGCGGAAAAAGAGTCAGAAGACGAGAGCATTAGAGATGATGATTCATGCATTGATGTAGACGTCGGTAGATATGGGGATTTTTATTCTGTTGAACAGATAAATAGTTTCCTGGATGAGACTAAGGGGAAGAGTGTTGATGTTGAAGAGGTTTTTCCTGACCTAGAGAAGTTTATCGCATCCGTAATGAAAGCTCGTAAAGAAAGTGACGTTGAGGTTTTGTCGCAGCAAAAAAAAGGTTCAGACTAAAGAAATATTTGACAGCAGTCAGACAAAAAATGTAAAAGATGAAGGGCAAACGTAGGTCTACTAGAACTAGCTCTAAATAAATGCACATGGGGATCTTGCCTTTTCTGTGTTTTTTTCTTTCTTTTTCTTTTTCCTTTCCCCTGTTTATGGATGTTCTTAAAATAGGATCCTTAAATATAAATGGGGCAAGGGATAGAGGTAAATGGCCTTTATTAAAAGAATGTTTAAATTTGAAAGAAACTCAAGTTGTGTTTCTACAAGAAACACGTAGTAATGAAGAAAATGAAACTGATTGGGGGATGTGGTGGGAGGGAGATCATGTCTTGAATCATGGCACCAACCTTTGTGCAGGGGTGGCAATATTATTTTCACCCAGATGTAAAGTTAAAATTTTGTCTAAAAGTGAGGTAGTGAAAGGGCGCCTACTTGCTCTCAGAGTAGAAATAAAAAATAGAGTTTTTGGGTTCATAAATGTTTATGCTCCTACAACGGGTAGAGAAAGAATATTTCTTAAACTTAAAGATGTAGTTTCCTCTTTTATGAATGAAGATTTTTTAGTAATTGGAGGTGATTGGAACTGTACTTTGGATTTTACTTGCGATAGAAATGGAGAAGAACCTCATTTTTCATCAGCAGTATCTTTAAGAGAGATTACCACACAATTTGGACTTATTGATATTTGGAGAGAGAGAAATAAAGCAGTTAAACAATATACATGGATTAAAGTGACCGAGAATATGATCAGTGCAGCACGTTTAGATAGATTTTATGTCAAGAATACAATGTGCAGTAGAATAGAAGAGACGCATATAAGCCCAAGCTCTATTTCTGATCATCATTTAATTTCTTTAAAAATAATTGTAACACAAACAATCCCTCATTATTCTTATTGGAGACTCAGTAATAAGTTATTAGAGAATCTTGATTTCCATGAAAAATTTAACCTTTTTTTGGAACCATTGGACTGAACAAAAAAGTAATTATGAAAATCTTCTTCAATGGTGGGAGGTGGGAAAAGTTCAAATTAAGCTTTTCTGCCAACAATATTCATCACAAGCTTGGATTAGTTTAAAAAGGAAAGTGTCTAAATTAGAAGAAGATATTTCTGCATTATATGTTTCTTTGATTGGTAATAATGATATGGGAGTCTAAGACAATTTGATATCTAAAAAACATTAATTAAAAGGTATTTTACATGAAAAAGTGAAATCAGCACTTGTTAAAGGGGTCATATAAATGAAGTTCCTAAACGCAAGTTAGGGAGGAGTGAGCCCATCTAATCTTTCAATCAACAGCCTGAGTATATAAGCAGCCGCTTACCTCTCTCTAGCATCAGCTGTTCCAGTATCCGGTACTGCCGTACGGAATAATGTCCGACATCCCGGAAATCCAGCTCTTTCCTTCAGACGACGAACTGACAAGTCTTCCTGAGACACCGACAGTCACTCCCCGCGTAAGATCGGATCTTACGGGTCCAAATACGGATAATCTTCATGAGCGTTCTGGCCGGGAAATCCAGCGCTCATACAAACCACGTTCCAAAAGGCAACGCTCTCCTCCACCTTCAAGATCGCCAGTTTTAACTGAGCCTCGTCAATCTTCTCAGACTTCATCACTCCATTCTACCGCTGCTATTACACCGTTTCCACCCATTTCAAAATGTTCAGTCAACAGCCTACGTCAAGTCCTCTCCAGCTCCGGAATCCATTTCTCCCGCAGATCATCAAAAGCTCAACTCTACGATCTTTTCATCAGTTCTAGCATTCCAACAAACACTTCAACAGCTCATAAAAGCAAGACTCGCCCCTCTTCTACCTCCGTTTCTCTCCCGGTCCGGCGTTCTGAACCCACACAATCCCAACGCGCCGATTCGAAGGTCGCCGACGCTGCCACGGCTCGCACTTCCTTGTCCGCCGGTATTTCCACCCGGCCAACAACAGCGGCCGCAAAAAACAGTTCCGCTTCTTCTCCAGTTCTCACAAACTTCTTGCAGTCAGCCCCACTCTTCAGGCAAGAACCAAACTTACAAACACTTTAAACTGCACTTCCCTCTGCTTCTCCAGTTCTCTCTAATCTTCTTTATAATAACCCTTGTGCCAGGTCACTCTCACAGACAGTTACTTTTCTCTCACCCTCAAACCAACCTACTCAGATTGCGGATCCTAGCGCGAGGTTGCCTTCGCTAGCCATCCCCCCTCCTCTTTCCTTCCATTCCAATTCACCTCAATCCTTTCTTCCCCCTTCTATCCTCCAGTTGCCTCCCAATAGCCTTCCCAATACACATCCGAGCGTGAGGTTGCCTCCGCAAAGGATTTCTACACCTTTCTTTCCCACAAACCCTCTTCCTCTCATTCCAGCCCATGCCAGCCATCTTGGACACCAGTCAGTAATGGGACCCATCGATCAACATTCATCAACTTTTTTCAACACTAACACTTGCTCTTCAGATACCATCCGCTTGCCAGCCCATTCACTCTCCACAGCAGTCCATCTTCCAGCTCCTCCCAACGCAGTCGCCATGGAACCACCTCCAGTCTCAGCCCATCTCCGTTCCCTAATTCTATCAGGTGCAGATATTGATCTTCCTTCTCTACTGACTTCTGTCCCTCTCAATGAATCCCACCGCTCTTTTGACTGCGGCCCATTGACCATCAATCTAAAAAATTCCATCCAACCTTCAAAACGAGTTCTCACACTCGCAGAATTCTGCATTGCTTTTGCCAGATACACAGAAGTAATTTGCACTTCATTTCCAGCCAGACGCAAGGAATTAAACGACTACCTCTCTATCATAGCAGAGCTCAGTCTCTCTTTTGGAGGTAGTCATTTTTATACATACCATAAGCTTTTTTCAGCTAAATGCACCGCCCGCGTCACCCACTGGAACCAGTGTCCTTACTGGGGAGCCTTGGATCTTGAACTATATAACAGAGTCTTCTTAGGCGTTCGAAGCCTTTCTTGTGCCATCTGCAGGTCTATCATTCATTCTACTTCAGAATGTCCCCAAACCAGCCCAGATCTTCCAACCCATCCAGCTCCATTCCAAGAAAAATCCACTTCACATGTCCCTCAATCAAGGAATGACCGTAACCAGATATTCACCTCAGTCTCAGGCAGACAAGTGTGCAACAGCTTCAATTCATCAGGCTGCAACAGACAACGATGCCGCTTTCTCCATGTCTGTAATTTCTGTGGCGGAGCTCACGCCCGTTCCATTTGCCCTGTGCGCCGCTCCTCAGCTAACCTTAATAAAAAATTTCAAAAGTACCTCTCTAGTCCAATCATCATTTCCTCATTAGCTAGAGAACTAGACAACTATCCAGACAAAAACTTCACCCAGTTTCTTCTTTCAGGCCTGAAAGAAGGTTTTGACCCTGGCCTGGAAAGCATACCTGATTCCAGCTTGATCTGCAACAATCTGCAATCCGCGATAGCCGAACCCGATATAGTGGAAGCCCTCATCAAAAAAGAACTAGATTCAGGATTCATGATCGGTCCTTTTGATTTTCCACCTTTCGAATTATTCCGCATAAGTCCTATCGGAGTAGCCACCAGAAAATTTTCCGGCAAAAAACGAATGATCATCGATCTCTCTGCTCCTCATGGAAATTCCCAACCCAGTATCAATAGCCTAATTCCGCTAGATGAATTCTCACTGCACTACCACGACATAGACCAAGCAATCACTCTCATTAAAAACGCCAGTTTCGGAGCATGGCTAGCAAAGGTTGACATTACATCTGCCTTTAAAGTCATGCCAATTCACCCAGATTTCTGGCACCTTTTCGGCATTCGTTGGAACGAAAAATATTACTTCGCAGTACGTCTAACTTTCGGCTGTAAAAGCAGTCCCAAAATTTTTGACATGCTTTCAGAAGCACTCTGCTGGATCCTACAAAACAATTATGCAATCCCATACCTCATCCATCTCCTCGACGACTTCCTCGTCATCTCACCAAGTAATTTTCCCCCAGCAAAACACCTAACCGTCATCCAAACAGTGTTTTCCAAACTAGGAGTTCCCCTCTCTCTTGAGAAAACCGAAGGCCCATCTACATCATTGGAATTTCTTGGAATCCTCCTAGACTCTGTCAAATTCCAAGCTTCTCTCCCCAAAGAAAAAATAGATCGCATAATCACAATCGCATCAAATTTGCTGGAAGCTAACCATTGCAGCAAGCGTGATCTGCTTTCTCTCTTAGGCCACCTAAATTATGCAATGCGCATAATTCCCCAAGGCCGGCCTTTCATTTCACACCTGCTAACTCTCGCTACCTCAGCACCAGGTTTAGAAAACATAATTTCACTAAGCCAACCATGTCGGGCAGACTTGAAATTATGGATCACGTTCCTCAAGCAATGGAACGGGATTACCTTTTTCTACAACGATTTTTTGTCCCGACCTTGCGACATCACCCTGTTCACTGACGCCGCCCCCTCCACAGGTTTTGGAGGTTTCTACAGAGGACGTTGGTTTGCATCAACCTGGCCTCCTGAGCTCACTAATACACCTCAAACTGCCGAATCGACTGCCCTGTTGGGGCTATATCCCATAGTAGTAGCAGCCTATCTATGGGGATCCGAATGGTCAACAAAAAACATCCTGTTCCACTGTGATAATTCTGCCACCGTTCACTGTATCAACAAGAGCCGTTCTAATGCTCCAAAAATCATGCCCTTTCTAAGACGTCTCATTTGGATCTCTGCCTGTCATCAGTTTGTCATTAAAGCTGAACATATTCCAGGTCACCAAAATCAAATAGCTGATGCTTTATCCCGTTTTCTTTTTCAGAAATTCAGAACATTGGCTCCGGAAGCAGACTCCGATCCAACTCCAGTTCCACCTTATTCAGAACTCATATTCCTCTAGACCATCCCCTCAGATATCTCCATACCCTATCCACGAATACCATCTTACAAGCCGTTTCTCCCAGAACACTCCAAACCTACTGGACAGCTTGGGGTTCCTTCAAAAACTTCCACAGCGCTCACAACATGGTTTTTCCTGAGTTTTCCCTCCTCTCAATATCCTCCTTCATCACATACCTCCATCACACCAGTTTAATTCAACCAGGATCAATCAAAGTCTACCTTAGCGGAATCCATTTCTTTTTCAAGCTCCTCCACGGCCAACAGTGCCTCAACATTTCGAATCCTCAGATATCCCTCCTCATCAAAGGTTTACAAAAAAACAATCCCCCTCGTCCAGACTCTAGACAACCTTTAACCATCGACATTCTTAGCATCTGCCTAACCACTCTCCGCTCAGGTCTTTTTTCTCCCAACAAAACAAGAACCCTAGACGCCATGTTCAATTTGGCTTTCTTTGGTTTCCTCAGAGTCTCAGAATTCACCACCAACTCAAAATTCAACCCATCCATCCATCCTACATTCTCCGACCTTCAAATAATAAACCATGACACTATACGTTTCAACATCAAACAAAGCAAAACCGATCAATTGAAACATGGTCATTCGATTTTCATTTTCAATTTGCCAACCCCCATCCAACCATACCAGTCCTTAAACATTTTTCTTCACCAGAGGAAATCCCAAATCACCTCTTCTCTCGACCCTCTTTTCATCGATTATAAAAACCTCCCTGCCTCCAGACATTGGTTTCAAAAGAACCTCAAATCCATCCTCAACAGTTCCGGCATCCCAACCAAACATTTCTCTTCACATTCCTTCCGAATAGGTGCAGCCACTACAGCAGCGCAAAGGGGCCTTTCCGATCACTAAATCAAAATGCTAGGTCGATGGTCGTCCCACGCCTTTGAAACATATGTTCGTTCAGATCTGCATAACATTAGACAAGCACAACAAACACTAGCATCCTTCTGAGTCCGGACCGCTTCTCCCTACTATTTGCATCTTCCCGCTTACCTAGCCCCGCTGGGCGTGCATTCATCTGGATGCAGTGAGAGCTCTCCCTTTTCAGATGTGTGTGACATACCACTCCTGGAGTGGGGTCTCCCATCTGAATCGCCGTGTGGGCTCCCCCATCCAGATGCATCGTAGGCTCTCCCGTTCGACTTGCTGTGTGGGCTCCCCCATTTTGATCACAGAGTTGAACTCCCTATTTATAAACATGGGGGAGGGCTCTCTCCTTCAAAACGCAGCGGGAGCTCTCCCGGTCGAATCGCAGTGTGAGCCTTCCGTTCGGGCGCCGTGGGGGCTCTCCCTTTCCGAATCGCTGTGTGACCCTCCATGTTTTTTAACCATGGAGACTCTCCCGTTCGGATCGCAGTGTGGGCCCTCCTATCCGAAAAGAGGACTGGAGGTACCAAGGATCGCACGTCCCTCGAGCGCGACGGGCCATTTCAGTTACGTGATCTAGGCTCCCTGCGTCAGAAGGACGGTAGTTCTGCATTTCCTCTGTATACCGTAGGCTCCCTCTCGCTGCGTAGGGAGTTTCGCTTCAGATATTGGTGGCCCGTTTGCCTTTAGGGACGAGGACCCCTTCCCCCGTTCGTGACATCTGGATGTTCTTTAACTCCATGGGGCTCCATGTCATGGATGCGGCAGGGCGTTCTCCAACCTCGTACTCAAACCTCCAGTCCCAAGATACTCCCGCAGGAGTAATTTCTGAAAGTCACTGCCGCAGCAGTACAGCGGTGAGATGTACCCCAGTAAAATTTCCACAAGCTCATTTTGTTCCAGGCACACTCTTTCAAACACAGCTCCCGCCGGAGCTCCACTCATAGCCCCACATGGTGGGCATAGTAGGGAGACGCAGTCCAGCCAGAGTTACCACAGGTGCCCCGTTAAACATCCCTGCTGCACCAGCATCTATCCATGCCCCATACAGCTTTAGATTTCCACTTTTTGGGGGGGTAGAATGTTTTAAAGCTCTTAGGCATTCTGTATTTTCTAAGTTTCTTAATTATTCGATCATGCTATTCTAACTTGCTGTCCCAAATTTTTATTCGACACTTTTGGGGGGTATATCAGAGCTCGAGTTGAAGCTGCTTCATTGAGCCCCTCTTCAGTGGACAGCAAGCCAAATAAGTTTAACCTAATATCTTAAAGATTTTATGGGCAAGCAAACTCGTTAAATGAAGTTCCTAAACGCAAGTTAGGGAGGAGTGAGCCCATCTAATCTTTCAATCAACAGCCTGAGTATATAAGCAGCCGCTTACCTCTCTCTAGCATCAGCTGTTCCAGTATCCCTCCACCTCCCCAAACTCCACCTTCATCTCAGGTACCTTGCCCTTCAATTATCATATCCTACATTTAGCCACTGGGGGGTATATCAGAGCTCGAGTTGAAGCTGCTTCATCGAGCCCCTCTTCAGTGGACAGCAAGCCAAATAAGTTTAACCTAATATCTTAAAGATTTTATGGGCAAGCAAACTCGTTAATGCCATTTTTGTACAAGCTAATATGATTCTTTAGGGTCTAAATTAAAAGTTTGTAATATACTTTAATTAAAAATTCTCATTAGTATTGTAAGAAAACACTCATTTTCCCTGGTCAAAAACAGCTCTGTTCTCAGCACGCCGTTTAAGTGCATGTGTCTTTAAATGATAATGAGCTTTGCTCACCCCGCCCCTCTGTTCTGTGCGTACACCGTTTGTTATAACCATAACACAATAACCATAACGCGTTGTTCATTATAAAAGTGGGATTATGAATTATATCGAGAACGTCGTACATAGAAAACATGCCGTAATGTACCCTGAGTGTAAAAATAGCTGCATTCATCGTGAAGCGTGCTAACGATTTGCAAAGATATAAATATTAATATAAAGGTTAATAAAATGTTACACTCACTTCTTTTTCTGGAGGTGCAGCAGGAACGAATAGTTGGTACCGATCCTTTTTTCAGGAGCAGCTTCTTTAGAAAAAACAGCTTTATACTGACCCTCGAGCAGTCTGGTGTGTGAAATGATTCGCGCAAACATGAAAGCATTGACGTTGATCGTGGGGAATATTCCCTTTGAAAATGAAACTCAGCCACTGCGTCTTCAGCGGTTCGTCAAAATGATGCTGTGTTCCTTATTACACCCAAGAACAGAACACCACAATCGCTTAGACGCCATTCTGCAAATAGACAGTGCCAGTATCAACAATAGAGTATGATGGCAGACAGGCAGCTCGCTCACGAGCGGGGGCGGGTCTGTGTTGAAATGCTCCTGTCAATCAACAATCGTGGGAGGGGCGTCCGACCGTGTGATGTCACTAGATCGAACGGCTTGATTTGAGAGAGGGGGAAACATATAAGGAGATTTAAAAAAAAAACACTGGATGGATTTTTATCATTTTATGATGGTTGTGTACAGGCACTGCCAACACACACTTCAGTACAATCAACTTGTAAAAGTGCATGTACCATTATATAACCCCTTTAAAGCACGGTTTATTTCCATTAATGATATTTTTTTAACTTGGAAAAGAAGGTTGTTCATAATAATTGTATGCATTGTTTACGAAGACATGATGGAAGTATTACTTCAGATCCTTTAATGATGAGAAGAACTGCTGTTGATTTTTATTCTAAATTATTTGCAAAAGAAGACATTGATTTGAATACAACATGTGAATTTTTTAAAGATTTACCAATTTTGAAAGAAGATGAAAGACTTTTTCTAGACTCCAACATTGCCTTTGAAGAAGGAACTGATGCAGTAAAACAACTCTCAACTGGTCGAGTACCAGGCCTTGATGGACTTACCGCAGAATTCTACAAATCTTTTTGGGGAATAATTGGACAGGACTTCTTTAAAGTCCTTGAAGAAAGTTATAAACTGAAGGTTCTTTGGTTCATGAAGATCAGTCTTATTGTGTTCCTAAAAGATGTATTTATGATCATTTGTTTTTAATGAGAGATCTTTTAGAATATTTAGATGGAAGAAACACGTGAAAGTGTGTGAAACTGTAGACCGTTGTGTAAAAGAAATGGCAATACTGCCTCTCATAAATAACATGAAGACTTCACAAAGCAAGTCTTACAATTAGCAGCCTACACGAACACCCGTTTGATCGATCTGCAGTGTAAAACTAACTAAATCAAACGAAGATTACAACAGAAATGCAAATTAACACATATTTGCAAAAAGAAAAGGGAAATATGTTCTGCAATAATATTGGCATGTTATGCAATTCATCCTCTGGCGATGGAGCGCTAGACACTTTTTTGCATCAACTTTGATGTCCGACCATTTCTTTTTTATTTCGGCCATGGTCGAGGTTGTGAGGCTGCAGCATTACCGGCGTCTGCAACCTTTTGCCACTCAAGTGCCTTTTTGGCATTAGTAATGCCCACACTGTGCCCTCCAAACAACAGTTTACTCCTCTTTTCCACCTCGCCAACGATAATTTCTACTTCACATTGAGTGAAGTTACGTTTCTTGGTTTTCCTCTCTGTGTTTGCCATGATTTCACAATCGATGAATATTAACTTGTGGGCGTTTCACGGACTATTTATGGGCAAATATGGGCGTGACATGAAGCCGCAAAAGCTGCGCTACATTTAGAATTGATTGTGATTTATTAAGGGAATACTGCGTAGGATGTGCGTGCGCACGGTTTTATAAATCTGAATATTTCTGTGCGTACGCACGTCCTATGTTTCATCCGTACGCCACTTCTGACGCAAATCCTACGCAAAGTTTTATAAATGAGGCCCCAGGTCCATGGCTGTTTAACGAATCTCTTTTTTTCAATCCTTTTTTTCCTGTTGAGATCCTGAACTCTGAGACCATACGGTCAAATTTGATTTGTGCTGGAATATCCATGTTTCGGGATCTAAGAAAAGGAGATGGGTGGATTGAAACTGAAGAACTTGCTCAAAAAATAGGTTTCAGGTCTGTGCGTTTCGCCAAGCGAGTGCTAGAAGATCTAGAAGCTGCACTTCCTTTTTCAGCTAAAGAATTTCTCAAAGAGACTTGTACAGGAGATGATACAGAACCGTGTTCTTTTCCGGAATTTGACTTTTTGATGAAAAAGGATTATCAAGAGGAAGATCCTGCAAAATTACTATCTCTGAATACTCCAGAATTGGGGTTGTTCGATGATTTATCAAAAAGAACTTTATATATAGCATGTGTTAAAACTATGAACTATCAAGACCTTAAAGATCAAACCGAAAGCAAATGGACTTTAGTGTTGGGGTCAGGCTCTTCCCTGAAAGGTAGCTGGCGGACCCTGTACAAAAAACCCACTGGAAAGAGAGAGGGAGATTTGCAGTGGAGAATTGTACATGGAGTTTTAGCCACAAACAGACTGAATCCTTTAGTTGGGCAGGGTTGTCCTTTTTGTAATGCATCAGAAACTGTGATTCATACATTTATGGAATGTTATCGCCTGAAAAACTTGATGCAGTTAGTGAAGGTTTGGAGTCTGAAGCTAATGGGTTTATTTAATGTTTCTTTGTTTATTTATGGGCCAAAGTACTCAGTAGAAAACAAGAATAAAGGTATTATTCTTAATTGTCTTTATGGAATGGTGAAGTTGGCAATTTGGTGTACTAGAAAAAACTAAGTTGAAGAAAGTGGGTGTACTGATCCTATTTTATTGACAAAATGTTTTATAAAAAAAAGGCTACCGATAGAGTATGCTTTTTATTGCCTTACGCATAATGTTCAGGGTTTTTTTTTTTTTTTTTTTTTTTTTTTATCTCTGGGGTTTTATTAATTGTTATTAATCTCTCTCTCTCTCTCTCTTTCTTTCTGTCTCTCTCTCTCTATCTCTCTCTCTGTCTCTCTCTGTCTCTCTCTCTCTCTCTCTCTCTCTCTCTCTCTCTCTACACTCTGTTATTCTCTCTTCCGCCAATGTTCTTAGAGTATCTTAGTGTACTCCTCAAAGTAACAATATTAGTTTTTAGAAAATATACACACTTAAAACCTTTTGGAAAACTGATCAAAAATGTATCTCAAGGATCATTTAAAGTGTGTGTGTGTGTGTGTGTGTGTGTGTGTGTGTGTGTTTTGTTCTTCAGGTGTGGAGCGGTTCTGCTGGTTTAATCAGGCAATTCCCTGTTCCGTTGCTCTCGGAGACAAACTCAGTGTGATTATGGTGGTGAAGGTGAACACTAGAGAATATGACCTGAAGATACACAAGAGTATAAGCAACAGACCAGATGATCCAGTTTGTAAAATAAAGAATGACAGGATAAATAAGAAAGAATGTGATCTCTTTAATAACAGACATGATGAAGTGTCAGTCAATAATGGGATTCTGATGATAAACACTGTGATCAGAGCAGATTCAGGGAATTACAGTTTACAACTCAATCACTCAAACGGCAAAATAACATCTGAAGATCTACACGTGATTATTGAAGGTACAGTAACTCTCTCATCAGACTCATTACAATCTCATGTTCTCAAAGATCTTGATTCTCTGTGAAGGTTTTTATTCCTGTAACACACAGTAAACACACTACATACTCCAGTAATAGTGAGAGTAGTGTGGAAGTATGGCATTCTGCTGTAATCTACAAATCAGTGTTATTTTTTTATTTATTTTTTATTTATAGTTTACAGTTTTACTATTTTGTATTAGCTTATAATAATAATTAATCATGTTAGTGCTTCAGTTTAAACTTATTTCAGTTTAGTGCCAATGCAACATTTAAAATTTTCTTTTAAGTTTTTCAACTAATATTTATATTTTATTTTATTTTATTTTATTTTAGTTTCATTTCAATTAACCCCTTACTTTACGCCAGAACTAGAGTGGAAGCCAGTGATTATCGTGCATAAAGTTATAAATTTGGATATTTTTCTTATAAAAACGCATGGCTTTGCTTCAGAAGGCCTTTTGAGCCGTATGGATCACTGTTATGATGGATGGAGGCACTTTTTTGGGCTTCAAAATCTCAGGTACCATTCACTCCCATTATAAAGCTGAGAAGAGCCAGGAATTATGTTTATATAACTCCGATTTTGGGTGAACTAACTCCTTAACAGGCTGACTGATATGTTCACTGATTGATTGATTGATTGATTGATTGACAGACTGACAGATTGATGTGTCTGTGTTGTGTTCAGAGAGTTCAGCATCTGTAGTGCATGTGCTGGTCTGGTGTTTTCAGATGATGGTTCTGTTGGGTCTGTTAGGAGGTTTTCACATCTACATGAGACTCACGTCAGGTCAGACACATTTATCATCATCACTATGGATTTGACATACAAATATTAAGAGTGTGAATATGATGAGAATCTGATGCTTTTAGGAAAGAAAGAGGAAGATCAAAACGTGCGAATGAGAAGATTTAGAGAAGGACATGAAGACACAGCAGAAGATTGAAGATCTCAGCAGCAGATCTCGTCACATCTATGAGAAATCATTTTACACATCTGGAGTCATGTGGTCTTTTACTGATGTTTTAGCTATTCCTAAAGGTGTCATGATTCTGCCCTCTTGTCATTATCTTTTTCTAGTCTGAGGCAGGATCATGACAGACCCATGTTTTGTGTGCAAGCACATGGCCTTTTGTTTGGGCCATGTGCTTGTGTTGTCTCGTTACCTTACCCCGCCCCCTTGTCATTATTGTTTCATCTGTGTCACCTGTTGTCTTCATTAGTTTCTCCCTATTTAATCCCCTTGTGTTTGCTGTCCTGTGTTGGTTCATTGTGATTCCTATCTGAGTGCTAATCATACCTTTGAGTACCTTGTGGAAAGTCTTGTCATTGTGAGAGTATTTATTAGAAGTATTGTTTGTTTATTGTCTAGTCATAGTTTAGTCTTGTCAGCCTAAGATTCCTTGTCCTGTCCATGTTTTGCCCCCTTGTGGGTTTTATTTTCCTGTTTTAGTACCAATAAACCTTGTGGTCATTGTACACTGTCTGCATTTGGGTTCATCTCTCCACAAACCATAACAGAATGAACCGACCAACTAAGAACCCAGCAGACAGTATGTCCCTTAGTGCCAAGCGACTATCGGACAGCCAAGAACAATGGTGGCAGTCAACTATCTCTGACACGAAGAGTGGCAAGACTCCGTTTCCCCCTCAGGGAGAGATGTCGTTGAGAAAGTACGCCCAGGTCGTGGAAGAGAGGAGGTTTTTCATACCGGAGTTCCTCCTCAATTGTTACCTCATCGCGGGTCTCAATGTTCCTCCTCCTCTGACTGAACAGGAGGGGCTGATTCGTCACCCATTCAGTGATATGCTGGACTGTTTGTGTCGGAAGGAGCCGCAGGGTCCCACCGTGTTGTCGACACCTGCCAGGCTTCCAGTGATCCCGGAGGGTCGAGTTTTAGCCGTTGTTACGCAGGGGGACCAGGTGCACTCCACTTCGACTCCCGAGGTGTCATCCGTGGTAAAGACGGGAGGGAGACGGTACTCGTGGGAGTCTGTTTCGGAGTCCTCCTCGACTGAGTCTGTCCTGCCTGAGACTGTCCTCCCAGCACCAGTTTCGGTCCCCGCTGCGCTTCCCCTACCTGTCACAAGCCCGGCTTTGGTCTCTGCTCCACGGCCCAGGAGAAAGAAGAGGAAGAAGGGAGTCCTCTGTCTGCCATCTCAGTCTTCCCCTGGGTCAGTGTCGGCTTCTCAACTTACCGCTGCTGCAGAGAGAGCCGTCCCTGAGTCTGCTGCAGTGAAAGCCGTCCCTGAGCCTGCTACAGTGAAGGCTATTCCGAAGTTTGCTGCTAGGGGAGCTGTTCTTGAGCCTGCAGCGGAGAGGGCTGCTCCCAGGTCTGCTGCTGAGAGCGCTGATCCCAAGCCAGCTGCAGAGAGCGCTGATCCCAAACCAGCTGCTAAGAGTGCTGATCCCAAGTCAGCTGCTGTGAGAGCTGGGGCTGATCAAGCTGCAGAAGCAGTCCTGCAATCGGTATCAGCTCGTCGAAGGATGCCTGTTGTCATTGCCGCTGAAGCCTTATCCAATTATCTGTCAAGTCTAGTCAAGATCCTAGAAGTTCCTTCCAAACCTGTCTTGTCTTCAAGTCCCGAGCCGACAGCGTGAGAGAGCGTTATTCCCAAGGCAGCTGCTGAGAGTATTGTCCCCAAGTCCGCTGTAAGGAGTATGGTTCCTGAGTCAGCTGCACGGATTGCTGTTCCTGAGTCAGCTGCACGGATTGCTGTTCCTGAGTCAGTTGCAGAAAACGCTAATCCCGAATCAGATATGAGAAGCACTACTTCCGAGTCTGATGTGAGGAGCGCTGGTTCTGGTTCTATGACCCCGTTCCAGCTCCGCAGCCTGCTGCAGCATTGCCTCTCTCCACTCCTCGGCCGCCTACTACACCCCCTGTCATGTATCCTGTTCCGTTACCTGCTGTTCCCCCCGGTCACCCCCGCCACTTCTCAGCCCCGGACTGTTTCCCCCAAGACTTTTCCTCATGTGTCCCCATCCAAGTCTGCCCGGATTCCTCGTCCTCAGCCCTCTTCCCGAAAACCCAAGACCCCCAGTCCACCCATCCACCCTGGACTATTCCCCATGAACTCTCTTGTTCCCCCGCCCCCCCCTCCCGTGTTTGTTATTTTTATTGTTGCATCCCAACTCTGTTGTCGTGTTTTCGTGTATGCCTTTATTGTTATTTGTCATGTTTTGTTGGTTCATGTCTGTGTCTCAGTCCGTCTTGTCTCGTGTTTAATGTCCTCTTGAGGAGCGTCTGGAAGCCGCTCCTTAAGGGGGGGGTTCTGTCATGATTCTGCCCTCTTGTCATTATCTTTTTCTAGTCTGAGGCAGGATCATGACAGACCCATGTTTTGTGTGCAAGCACATGGCCTTTTGTTTGGGCCATGTACTTGTGTTGTCTCTTTAGCTTACCCCGCCCCCTTGTTCTCCTCGTCAGTCATTATTGTTTCGTCTGTGTCACCTGTTGTCTTCATTAGTTTCTCCCTATTTAATCCCCTTGTGTTTTCTGTCCTGTGTCGGTTCATTGTGATTCCTATCTGAGTGCTAATCATACCTGTGAGTACCTTGTGGAAAGTCTTGTCATTGTGAGTATTTATTAGAAGTATTGTTTGTTTATTGTCTAGTCATAGTTTAGTCTTGTCAGCCTAAGATTCCTTGTCCTGTCCATGTTTTGCCCCCTTGTGGGTTTTTTCCCGTTTTTGTACCAATAAACCTTGTGTTCATTGTACACTGTCTGCATTTGGGTTCATCTCTCCACAAACCATAACAAAAGATTACTTTAATAACATGTTTAGCCACATGCATTTCTTCACAAGATCTTTGTCATTATAGAATATTGCTAAACGCATCGTTCTTTAAAGATTGTAAATAATCTGTGTTGAATTGAAGCTGAATTTTGGTATTGAGTTAAATGAAAATAAAATGCTTTGACATGAAACTATTTCCAGTCAAATGCCACATGTTTTTATTTATTATATAGGGACATATCATGAAAATCTGACTTTCCGTGTTTAAGTGCTATAATCGGGTCCCGGTGCTTCTAGCAACCCAGAAAACGTGAAAAGTGAAACCCAGTAACTTTGTTTTGGTGAGCCTTTGTCCGCAAGCATGTCAAAAAATTATCCGATGAGACTTCGCTCCCCTTCTGATGTATGAAGAGGATCTTATTATAATATTACCGGTCCTTAATCTGCACGTTTACACCCACAGCGCTGACATTTTGTTTCGCAAGCGACAACAGTGACCAGTTCTAATGCAATGGCAGAAGATCCAGCAAAGCATGAAACTGTTCTGTGGTTGAGCACTGAACACTATTGACCAAAACATGTCACAGCTGTCTTATAAACACCTCAGGAACTGTGGACACTTGTGGAAAAGTTAAACATGATGATGAGATGATCAATGTAACTCCACAACAACTACATAATGTCTCCACTAACATTCAGAAACGTCTAAAAGTGAAACTCTTCCAGAGTCTCTCCGTAAGGCTAGACTCGCTACTGGTTATTCTGAGATTCTGGATGAGTGAGATTGGACTGTATTGTTATTATCGGAGTTTTTGAAGCTCATGTAAAGACTCATTTAAAGGGACACACAAAAAGGGGCAAATTATAGGATCTGTGGGTATTTTCAACTGAAATATATATATATATATATATATATATATATATAAATAATGTATATATATATATATATAATGTATATATATATATATATATATACAGTGGTTAAAGTGGGATTTGGCAGGTGGGGGAACCCTCACATTTTCTGTAGGTGCAACAGGGAAAAAGGACTCACCGTGGGACAGCACATTGAGTGTCACTGTGGCACCAAGTATTACAATACTCTAGAGCTGAGTATAGTCTCGACAACTCCTGCTGACAGGCCAGCCTCTCGGTACTGTGACCTCTCAGAGGCCAGACACACAGCTTCCACAGCTCTGGGTGGAATATTGCGCCCTCTGCCTGCGTCAACAGGTCCCTCCTGATGGGAATCTCCCATGGTGATATCAAGTGATATCATGTCCGAGAACCATACTCGGGCCGGCCAGAACGGTGCTACTAACAGTAGACTGACCCCATCGCGACGGACCCTCTCCAGAACTCCCGGGAGCAGAGCGATCGGGGGAAATGCATACAGACGCAGCCTCGGCCACGTCTGTACTATGGCATCCAACCCCAGCGGGGCTGGATGTGTGAGGGAGAACCACAGTGGACAGTGTGTCGTCTCTCGAGACGCAAACAGATCCACTTCCACTGGGCCGAACCTCTCGCATATCAGCTCCACCACGTCGGGGTGAAGTCTCCATTCCCCGGGCCTCAGCCCCTGCTCCTCGATTCTGGTCCTCTGGGACATACATTGCTCTGAGAGACAACAGTTTCCCTTGGGACCACAGGAGGATTTGATGCGCCAGTCTGGATAGAGGGCGTGATCTCAGACCCCCCCTGGTGGTTTAAATAGGACACCATTGACGTATTGTCTGTCCTCACAATAACGTGGTGACCTTTGAGGTCTGGGAGGAAACTCCTCAGAACCCGGAAGACCTCCTACATCTCTAGGCAGTTTATGTGCCAGGAAGAATTCTGGTCCTGCCACAGACCTCTTGTAAAGCAGCCGTCCATGACCGCGCCCCAGCCTGTGATGGATGCGTCTGTCGAAACGGCTTTCCGGTGACATGGCGCTCCCAACACAGGCCCTTGGGACTGAAACCAAGGTTTCTTCCACATTGATTGGGAATCAAAGGCATCTGCGTGTAACCCTTATCATGTGGAACGGATTTCCCCTCAGTGGCTCTCATGTGCAGAAGGCCAAAAGGTATCACGTTGGACGCAGCTGCCATGAGCCCCAACAGTCTCTGAAACTGTTTTACAGTGATGGTGCAGCCTAGCTTTATCCTGTCACCATGGCCAGGATAGACTCGAGACGTGCAGGAGACATTCGTGCCTGCATCGTTGTCGATCCCACACCACCCCAACGAACGTAGTCCTCTGGGCAGGCGTCAACACGCTCTTTTTCGGGTTGAGTCTCAACCCCAAGCTCTGAATATGGCCAAGGACGACATCTTGATGCCGAACTGCCAGATCTCGAGACTGGGCCAAAACGAGCCAGTCGTCGATGTAATTTAGTACACGGATGCCTTGGAGCCTCAGCGGGGCTAGGGCTGCATCCATGCACTTGGTGAGTGTGCGAGGGGAGAGTGCTAGGCCAAATGGGAGAACCCGATCTTGGTACGCTTCGCTCCCAAAAGCGAACCTCAGGAACTTCCTGTGGAATGGAAGGATGGAGACGTGGAAGTATGCATCCTTTAGATCTATCATGACAAACCAGTCCTCGGACCTGATTTGGCTCACAATAATTGGAATGGTGAGCATCTTGAACCTGAACCTCCTCAGAGACCAATTCAGATGTCTTAGATCTAAAATTGGACGCAACCCTCCATCCTTCTTTGGAACTATGAAGCACCGGCTGTAGAACCCGGACTCCCTGTCTGGTGGAGGAACATACTCTATGGCCTCCTTTGCCAGCAGCGAGTGAGCTACCTGTTCTAACACTCGACCCTGCTCTGGGTCCACTGCAGTCCAGATCACGCCGTTGAACTTCGGTGGGCGAACCTGGAACTGTAGCCTGGATGTGATATCATTTTTGATATACATTTTAATGTTATATTGTTGGTTCATTGATCAAGTGTTGGTATTGCCATGCTCATTTTCCTATAACACATCTGTTGACAGACTAATCAGTGATCCAGCGTGATAGGCTGGTTAGGAAAAAGGTGGAGACTGTTGCCCTTTAAGACCGTGCTTGAGAGACCGAGAGGTGTGTCGTTTGTGACTGCGTCAGTTCACAACGCTGGAAATTGACTAGACTGGGTAGTGGGAATTGCTACCCGGTCATATTGTGAGTACAACCCCAGTAACTGATATTTGAAGATCGTCTGATGGATATTGTTGTGATCATTTTACATTTAATTCATAAGTAGTAGAGACTAAGAACTAATTGCCAGTACACTAGCCATAGCTCTTGGTTTTTCTTTGTAGTGCTGTGATTTATTTGGGTGGTGGTGTGTATTGGTTGGTGTGGGTATTTGTGTGCACAAGTGAGAGTGGTAGTAGGCTAACATTAGTTTTGTGCTTGCATTGGACTGGAGGTATTGGCAGTTTGTTTCTTATTTTCCCTCCAGTAAACTACTGCCCGGATCTGTGGAGGCCTACATACTGTGGGACCAACCCAGGACATTCATTCGTTGACCATAAAGACATACTGGACTGTGCTAAGGACTGCATCTCTTTTTGATAACTTGTTTTAATATCTAGGTTATCCTGGTTTTGTGGTAATAAAAGATTCTGTAATTCAATCTACTGTTTGAGTGTCAATAGTGTCCAGCCCTCAGTGAGAATAATTGAATTGGGTTAAATTGAGTCCCGGGTTTCAGTAATCAACCTAGGTGGCGAAGTCGGCTACTTTATTTATTTGGGTTTAATACCAACAATATTGCTGGTTTCTGTAGAAGAAAGAAGTATTATAAAAACCTTTTATCAGTCCGTTTGCCGCTCCCTATCACGCCACATCTACCCCTTTTCTACAGTGCACAGGACCCATGGCTCTCTCTTTGCGAGCCCCACGATCTGAGCCACCCGAACCGCAGGGAGCGCGAGCCTGGCCGGCTTCATCAAATACAGACTCTGATCGGTAGTGCTTCACAGTGGCCGCAAGCCCGGGTGTGCTGCGCTCCTAGGCAGTAAACACACATCTCATGTGTGTCCCCACCCGTAATAAAACGAGGGCCGGGATGCACACACTGCTTAAACTGCTCGCTTGCCATTTCTTTTTACTTTTGATATAATATTCACAAACAACTCCAAATAGACAGTTTCACACAACAGAGAGCGCTTGCTGAAGAGCGAAAGCTAACACTGTTGTGTGCCGGCGTCCCTTTGTAGCTTCCGGGTGTGCCGTCACACACTACGTCATCACGCAACACCAATAGTCAGTTGAAAGGAAATGTTGCAAATGTAACAACTTACAAATTTAAACTTTGACATCATGTTCCTCAATTGTGTCTCCTTTGAGTGAAATGCTTTAGATATCCTAGACAAACTTCTGATGATACATTTTCAATTGTTAGTGAAAATAAAAGGGAATATCATCCATTATGATTTTGTTCCAGGACACGTTGATTCAAACTTGGGTAAAAGTTGTTAGACGACGTGCAAATCGTGACAGATGTTTTCTTTAGTAGACGGTTTGTTCATCTACTCATCATCAAAGACATTTTACTTGCGGTCGATGCTCGGTGATGAAACATACGTTATTTTTTGTGTCCTTGTGCAAGACCTTCAACCCAGTTTTCCAGTAAATGATGTGAACTTCCTTTTCTCTCAGAAGGTGTGCAATAGTCTTTATATACGGTGAGCACAGACGAGTGTCAGAGGCTCTTCTAGCGATCGTGTGACTGAAGAAACATCTTCTCTCTTCTGCTGGATTACTGGCTCTTCTGGACTCTAGAAATGATGCTCATCTTTGGACTGATGCTGATGCTGAAAACTGCTGCATGTGAGTCCACTTTCAGCTCAAACTCTCTGATGATGAAGCTCTGACATGAAAACACTGTAATATTATTTTAAGAGTTTTTCCATAAACTGCAGGATCTAGTAATTGAGTCTGTTTTAAGTGTTTAAAGCCTGGTTTCACAGACAGGGCTTAGATTAAGCCAGGATTAGGCTTTAGTTCAGATAGGGCATTTAAGTAACTTTTATAAACGTGCCTTAGAAAAAAAACACATTACTGGTGTGCATCTCCAGACAGAACAATGGCACTGACATATTTAAGACATTTTAGTGCAAGTTGCTCTCAGTTAAAACAGATCAAACATGCATTCAGTTTTCTGCTGCTTCCCCTCTCTCTCTCTCTCTCTCTCTCTCTCTCTATCTAATCTCTCTCTCTCTCTCTCTCTCTCTCTACTCTGTTATTCTCTCTCTCTCTGTATCTCTCTCTCTCACTCTCTCTACTCTGTTATTCTCTCTCTCTCTCTCTCTCTCTATCACTCTCTCTCTGTCTCTCTCTCTCTCTCTCTCTCTCTTTGTGCGCATGTGCGGAGCGAATGGTGAGAGCGAGTGTGCAGCTGAGCGCGTGGTGAGTGCGAGGTGTTTGTGCCCGCTGTGGCTTCTTTTTCAAACTTTCTTTTTTTATGTTGTATGTTTTATGTGTATGTTTTGTTAAAACTGTATGTGTTGTGACTGGGTGATAAAAGGACTTTTAAAAGTTTGAGGGCGTTGTACGCCGGTGTTTTCGTACACTATGGCGGCCCATACAGGTGGTGTTTTAGATTCCCTCACGCGTCGGCATGGAGTTAAAATCGTGGTGGCGGGCAGTGCAGAGGAATGTAGTTTAGCTGTTGGAAATGTTATTGGACATGCATGCGTTTTGGCTGCTTCAAAGATGAACAATGCAATTGTACTTTTTTTGAGCACGGTAGAAAAGGCAAATGAGGTGGTAGAAAAGGGCATTGAATTGAGGGGTTCATTTGCACCTGTACTTCCACTTTCTACACCAGCTAAAAAGGTGACTTTGTCAAATGTTCCACCTTTTATCAAGGATGAAGTGCTAGCAAGAGAGCTTTCACGCTTTGGTAAACTTGTTTCACCTGTTAAGAAGATCGCAATCGCCAGTAAATCGGAACTGTTGAAACATGTCGTTTCCTTTAGAAGGTTTACATACATGGTTTTAAACAATGGGAACGAACTTGATCTGAACTTAAAATTCAGAATAGATGAATTTGATTATACAGTGTTTGTGTCGACTGACTCTATGAGATGTTTTGGATGTGGAAAGACGGGTCATCAGATTCGTGCTTGTCCGACCAGTAACGCGAATGTCAATAAACCCGGGCCTTCGGGTGTACAGCGTGAAGTGGCTCATTCTAATGAAGCGGATAAATTAGTTTCAACTGATGCTGGTGTAAATCAAGAGTCTGCAGTTGAAATAAGAAATGAGGAAATTGTCGTTGAAGAACATGGCATTGAGCAGTTAGAATCGGCGACAAATGAGTCTAATGAGAATAGTGAAAATTTGGAGTTGGTCCCAGTGAGTCAGATGCTTGTTGCTGATTCTGCCACTGAAAATCCAAATAAGGAGAATAATGTTTTATTGATGGAAGTAGATCAAAGCCTGTTTAAAACACCCCTGAAAAGGAAGAAGAGAAACGAATGCATTGTAAATAAACAAGCAAGAAAAACAAAAGTACAGGCTAATGAAATTGATCAAGATGCTGGAAGTGAGAGCGATTCTTCTGATTCCACTGCTTCAATCTGTTCTCAGAGTGATTGGCCATGTCACGACTGTAACACTGAAAAAATCAAGTTATTTCTAAAAGTGACAAAAAATCTAAGAGGTGTACAAGTCTTTGATTATTTTCCAAATCTTAAAAGATTTGTTGAAGTGACTAAGAGTTCAATGAATGAGGGATGCTTCTTAGATAAAGAAGTGTATCGTCTTAAAAAAATTGTCACTAAGGTTCAAAATCAACTGAGTAATAGCGATAATGAAGCTTGAGTTAATGATGTATGGGTCCTGTCTCTTACTCAGTTTTCTATGGCTAATCTTATCCTGTACTATGGGTGAATTTCGCATTGCCTCATTAAATGTGAATGGAGCCAGAGATGTGAGGAAAAGATTGGAAATATATGAGGTAGTGAGACAGAAAAAAATTTATGTTTTATTTATGCAAGAGACCCATAGTGATGATAAAAATGCTGTTGAATGGTTTAAAGAATGGAATGGTTTATCTTTTTTAAGCCATAACACTTCCATTAGTGGTGGAGTTGGTATTTTATTTGATAAAAATTTTGTTCCCAGTTCAGTTAAAAAGGAAGAGATTATAAAAGGAAGAATTTTAAAAGTGATTGCGAACTTTGAAAAATTTGTATTTATTTTCATATGTATTTATGCCCCAAGTCAGCCAATACAAAGAATGTGTTTTTTAGATACTCTTTGTAAAACTTTAGAAGAGTGTAATGGGGAAGAATACTTGTTTTTGGGAGGTGATTTTAATTGTGCAGTTAGCAGTTTAGACAGAAATCATATTGAGCCACATATGCCATCACGCAGAAGGCTCATTCAAATGATTGAAACGCATGATTTAAGTGATGTATGGAGAAATTTTAACAAAGATGTTAGACAATATACTTGGGTTCATGCTCGAGATAACTTGTTATCATTAGCAAGGTTAGACAAGTTATATGTCTTTAAACACCACCTTAATATTTTTAAAAGATTTTTTATCTCTCCGGTTGGTATTTCAGATCATAGTTTAATAGGATATGTAATCTCTATGAATTCTGTTAAACCAAATAGTGCCTATTGGCATCTTAATACAACACTTTTAGACGATAGTCAGTTCAAAGACATTTTTGAATGTTTCTGGATTAATTTTAAAAAGGAAAAAAATAACTTTCAATCTTTAAAGAACTGGTGGGATTTTGGAAAAATTCGAATAAAACAACTATGTCAACAATACACCCTGAATGTCACCAAAGAATTAGCTAGATCTGTTCAGATTTTAGAAGCTGAAGTTTTGAGACTTCAAAATTCAACACAAACTGGAAATCAAGACCATATTGATGATTTTAAACATAAAAAATCAGCTTTATCTGATCTGCTGGGGATAAAAGCACAAGGAGCATTAATAAGATCACGTTTTCAAAACTCAAATGAGATGGATGCTCCTTCCAAATTTTTTTTTGGGTTAGAAAAGAAAAATGGGCAACGAAGATTTATTAACGTTTTACAATCTGAAAGTGGGGTTTTACTTTCAGATCCAATTGAAATGCGTAAGAGAGCAGTCAGTTTTTATGAAAAGTTGTATAAAAATGAGTCCAAAGAAGATCAGTGTATAGAACAATGTTTTTTTAGAGGTTTACCTCAGATTTCTGAAAAATCTAATGAAGATCTTAATAAACCCATAACATTGGAGGAGTTGCATAAGAATCTTCAAAAAATGGAATGTGGTCGAGTTCCTGGAATGGATGGACTTCCAATTGAATTTTATAAGTCTTATTGGAATATAATAGGAGAGGATTTATTGGAAGTTCTAAATAATAGTTTAACTGAAGGATGTCTACCTTTAAGCTGTCGAAGAGCAGTTCTGACTCTTTTACCAAAAAAAGGTGATTTAACTCATATAACAAGTTGGCGACCTGTTTCTTTGTTATGCTGTGATTATAAAATACTTTCAAAAGTGTTAGCAACAAGACTTGGAAAGGTTTTAGAAGAGGTTATACATACAGATCAGTCTTATTGCATCCCTGGCAGGTCAATATTTGATAATATTTCATTAATTAGAGACATTTTTGAAGTAGTTAAAATATTTGGTTTAAATGCAGGCTTGATTTCCATTGATCAAGAGAAGGCTTTTGATCGTGTTGAACATGATTATTTATGGAAAGTTATGAAAGCTTTCGGTTTTAATTCAGCTTTTAGTGATAAAATCAAAACTTTGTATAATGACATTGAGGGTGTGTTGAAGTTTAATGGTGGCTTATGCGCTCCTTTTAAGGTTAATCGTGGGATTAGACAAGGTTGTTCTCTGTCCGGAATGCTGTATGCACTGGCAATTGAACCTTTTTTACATAAATTGAGAAAAGAACTGACTGGTTTAAATATTCCAAAATGTGATAATGCAATTAAGTTATCAGCGTATGCTGATGACATTGTTGTAATGATTGAAGGCCAGAAAGATATACAAAGTTTAACAAGAATAGCTAATGATTTTGAATCTATTTCTTCTGCTAAAATCAATTGGAAAAAGAGTGATGCAGTGTTGCTGGGAAAATGGAAAGAAAAAACGCCAGATTTACCAGGTGGTTTAATATGGAAAATGAATGGTTTTAAATATCTTGGGGTCCATTTGGGTGATGAAGATACTGTGCAGAAGAATTGGGAAGGAGTAATTGAGAAGATAAAAGGTCGATTGGCCAGGTGGAAGTGGCTTAAATCAGCAATGTCTTATAGAGGAAGGACGATTATAATAAATAACTTGGTTGCATCCTTTTTGTGGCATCGGTTGGCTTGTGTCGATCCACCAACCTATTTGTTGGCAAAGATACAATCAATTTTGATAGAATTCTTTTGGGATAAGTTACATTGGGTAATACGAAATGTTTTGTATTTACCAAAAGAGGAAGGTGGACAAGGGTTGGTTCATCTGCAAAGCAGAACTGCTGCATTTTGACTGCAGTTTTTGCAGAGATTTCTAATAAGCTCAGAAAATGTAAGTTGGAGAACAGTAACCAGCAGTATTCTGAAATCTGTTCAAGCGATGAACCTTGACAAATCCCTGTTTTTAATGGATCCTAAAAAGATTGACACTTCATGTTTACCTGTTTTCTATCAAAATCTTTTTAAGGTTTGGAGTTGTTTTAATGTGAAGTCTGAAAATAAAAACTCCTTATTTTGGTTACTGGAAGAACCCCTGATAAATGGTGCGAGACTGGATGTAATGAGCACAAGCAGCACATTTACTGAACTTTTTATTCAAGCGGAAATTACAACTTTTAAAAAACTTGTAACTTTGGTGGGGTCCGAACTTGCTAATGCTGAAGAAGTGACTGCTTGTCTGAAGATGAAATCTGTTCGAACAATGACTCAAATATTACAGAGGATGCGATCTGCTCTTATATCAGAGGAGTCTAATATGCTCAAAGACTATTGTGAAGGACTTATTTGTCCTAATGATTTGGATCCCTTTCCTAAAATGTTTTTATCCCCCAATTTAAATGATCATTCTGGAATTTTCCTACAACTAAAGAGTTTGTGTTTAGGTTTTAATGATGTTAATGGAAAACAGTTGTATAAGGCATGTGTAAAGTTTTTTAACAAAAAAGGTTTACATCAAAAAGTCGATACACCTTGGCGTGATGTTTTGAGATTGAATGAGAACGTAAGACCAGACTGGAGAGCGTTATATAAGCCACCATTAACCAAAAAAACAGCTGACATTCATTGGAGGGTTTTACATGGAGTAATCGCAGTCAATGCTTTTGTCTCTATTTTGGATTCTGAATCAAGTCAAGATTGCCCTTTTTGTTCTGAAAGAGAAACTGTTTTCCACTGTTTTACTTATTGTTTTAGGATAAAGCCTTTGTTTGAAATGTTAAAAGCAATTTTCAATTGTTTTACAGTTTTTTTGGATTGCTTACACACTAAAATTAAAAGTAGTACACTATTAGCAAAACCTTACACTCAAGAAGCAAAACATCAGCCCATATTTGCACAACTATAAGCACATTGTCAACCTCACACTTGTTGCAAAACTCTACACACAGTGATTTGCAAAACACTAAACACACTTAACATACATTACACACAAAAATCTATCATGAAGTCACTTCCTTGCAATACCAAAGCACTGACTGTCAAATTACCACACCGTCCAACCAATTGGTTCAACACAGTCATCAGGTGTGCAAACACTTGTTTGCTTAATTGTAGACACACCAATCAGGTGTATAAGCACTATAAAAAGCAGCAGGTGAGTTCATCGGTCTTCAAGCACAATGGAAAGAGTCAGAGAAAGAGTAAGACGAGGAGGAGGAGGAGGAGGAGGAGGAGGAGGAGGAGGAGGAGGAGGAGGAGGAGGAGGAG
>CM038633.1:37294985-37322485 GCA_021554675.1 Leuciscus idus | reverse complement strand
ACTCCAGTAATAGTGAGAGTAGTGTGGAAGTATGGCATTCTGCTGTAATCTACAAATTAGTGTTATTTATTTTTTATTTTTCAGGATTTGTGACGTGTCCAGGGCCTGTGATGTATTCAAGTTCATCATCTGTAGTGCATGTGCTGGTCTGGTGTTTTCAGATGATGGTTCTGTTGGGTCTGTTAGGAGGTTTTCACATCTACATGAGACTCACGTCAGGTCAGACACATTTATCATCATCACTATGGATTTGACATGCAAATAGTAAGAGTGTGAAGATGATGAGAATCTGATGTTTTTAGGAAAGAAAGAGGAAGATCAAACCGTGCGAATGAGAAGATTTAGAGAAGGACATGAAGAAACAGCAGAAGATTGAAGATCTCAGCAGCAGATCTCGTCACATCTATGAGAAATCATTTTACACATCTGGAGTCATGTGGTCTTTTACTGTAGTCTGTTGGCTTTGGCTGAGTCAATATACAGCGTCTGTTTAGATGTTTTAGCTGTTCCTAAAGATTACTTTAATAACATGTTTAGCCACATGCATTTTTCTTCACAAGATCTTTGTCATTATAGAATATTGCTAAACACATCGTTCTTTAAAGATTGTAAATAATCTGTGTTGAATTTAAGATGAACTTTGGTATTGAGTTAAATGAAAATAAAATGCTTTGAAATTGAACTATTTCCAGTCAAACACCACATGTTTTTATTTATTAAAAGGGACAAATCATGATAATCTGACCGGGTCCCGGTGCTTCTACCAACCCAGAAAACGTGAAAAGTGAAACCCAGTAACTTTGTTTCGTGACAGATGTTTTCTTTATTAGACGGTTTGTTCATCTACTCATCATCGAAGACATTATACTTGCGGTCGATGCTCAGTGATGCTCATTTTGAGTCCTGCAGTTATAAAAGCAACAAACGGGTGATGAATTAACATACAGAATGTCTTCATGAAAATGTAAAATTGCAGAAGCATTAGTCATAGAAAGCCCACAGCAGGACAGAAAAGACATGTATGTGTTTTTGTTCCTTGTGCTTGTACTTCTCCTTTTCTCTCAGAAAGTGCGCTGTAGTCTTTATATACGGTGAGCACAGACGAGTGTCAGCGGCTCTTCTAGCGATCGTGTGGCTGAAGAAACATCTTCTCTCTTCTGCTGGATTACTGGCTCTTCTGGACTCTAGAAATGATGCTCATCTTTGGACTGATGCTGATGCTGAAAACTGCTGCATGTGAGTCGACTTTCAACTCAAACTCTCTGATGATGAAGCTCTGACATGAAAACACTGTAATATTACTTTAAGAGTTTTTCCATAAACTGCAGGATCTAGTAATTGAGTCTGTTTTAAGTGTTTAAAGCCTGGTTTCACAGACAGGGCTTAGATTAAGCCAGGATTAGGCCTTAGTTCAGATAGGGCGTTTAAGTAACTTTTATAAACGTGCCTTAGAAAAAAAAACTGCAGATGATGTGACCACCATGTGGAGATGCACACCAGTTTTCGGATCTGTGGTGGATCTTTTGGTGTGCATCTCCAGACAGAACAATGGCACTGACATATTTAAGACATTTTAGTGCAAAGTTGCTCTCAGTTAAAACAGATCAAACATGCATTTGGTTTTCTGCTGCTTCCTTCCTCCCTCTCTCTCTCTCTCTCTCTCTCTCTCTACTCTGTTATTCTCTCTTTCGCCAATGGGCCTCATTCACCAACCGTACTTATGAAGAAATGTGTTCTTAAACCCCACTTAAGCATGAAGATTCTGACATTCACTAATGTTTTCTTATCTTGGATTTGTTCTTAGCTAAGAGCAAAGTCTACACACACTCGAGAGCACTCTTACGCACATTTGAGTGATGAAAACCAAATAATTGGTTACTGCATTTTATTTAATTCTACAGTCGTTTACAATGATAGTATTTTACTGTAATGTATTTCTGATAATTTGTTGAAAAAATAAATACTACAATTTACATCAGCAATTAAGCTGATTAAATCAAATATTATGTATATTAGTTTGGTGACTGAACGTCTTTTGGACATTCTCCATCTTTTCTTGCACACGGCCCTGAAGTGTCATGTCCTTATGGGAATTTGCGGGAGTTTTCTTATGCTAATTAGGAACAACTGGCACGCGCTTTCAATTACGAAGACGTGGGATTCATCAATCCTAAGAACACAAGTGCGAACAATTCTGTTGTTTAAGAACATGTCATGAATCCGACGTAGACTTTTCTTAGGAAGTTTATTACAGTTTTTCTCGATTGCTTAAACACTATAACCAGACTTTTGAACTAAAATTTCAAAACCATAATGCCATTTATCAGAAAGCACACCCATTTCCCTAAACTATAAACACTATTCCCTGTTTTGACACATGAGTCAGATTTGTTGAACTGTCACTGCAAAACTCTACACACAAATCCCTTCATTTCTCATTGCCTACACCATGTTGTCATGTATAAAGCACTAGCATTCAATATTGTTCACTCAAGTCAGCACAGCTTCAGCTCAGTTACACACAATTACCCAGGTGGAAACACTAAAAGTCAAAATTGAACACACATCAATCAGATCCTTCAATAGAGAGATAAAAGGGCCCGAATCAGTTTATTGAGTTTTGGAACAATGGATCCAGAAAGACATGAAGGAAGAGATCGAGGAGGGAGGAGGAGGAGGAGGAGGAGGAGGAGGAGGATGAAGGACAAGGACAAGCAGTCTCAGATGAAATTCAAGCCACTCTAGTTGCCCATGTCTTTATCAATGGTATGACTATGAGGGAGGCTGGGCTACGAGTAAGGCCAAATTTGAGTCGCTTTACCTTCGCCTCGAGAACCTTCAGGGAGGAGTGGTGGCAAACACAATTCTATCACTGAATAAAAGACAAACATTTCCAATAGTCTTTGATGAGGTGTATTTTCTTGCAAGAAAAGGCCAGCAGTCGTACAGTCACACAGAGTGACACAGAGTGTGACAGTGAAGGGAGGGCATCCTTCATCCTTTATAGTCTTGACTCCCAGAATGTTATCTTTCTAGGCCAATGATGGTATTTCAAGCATAATATGTGGAACATTCTTAGACGTGTTCATCATATTGTCTCCTTGAGTGGAGGCCCTCCTGTCACGTACCAACACTCTTTACCATTCCAATACAATTCCATATTAGAATAAGGTATGTGTGTGCTCTTTTACTGTCATGTGATGGTCACACACATCTTACTGTAAGAAAATATAAAAACATTTTTAGAGGAGAGAATAATAAAAATAAAAAAGTAAAACGGAATTTTTTTTGTTGTTGTTGTTGTTGTTGTTGTTGTTGTTGTTGTGTGTGTGTTGTATTGTGTAGTACATGAATGAATAAAAATGTGCCAATGTATCCATGGGTTGCATATTTTGTGTTCATCATGTGAAAAGGTTTGTGAGGGGGGGAACCACAAGCAACATAACTTACCAGTTTTGGAAATGTTGTTTTGAATTTATCGCACCAGTGTGTTAGACTATGTTGTAGTGTGTGTGATTTTGAGGGCTTGTGTGTCCTGTCTGAGGGCGAAGTTTGGTTTTTCAGCAAGAGTGAATGGTTTTGAGTGTAGAGCTTCACCTGAAAATAGGATGTTTGGGGAATTGGGTGAGACGTTATGGATTTGTGTTTACAGTTTTGAGAATACGAGGCATAGTTTCAAGAAATGTGTTTAAGCAATCGAGAAAAACTGTAAGTACAAAGTTAAAAAAATTCTTAGGAAGATATTGGTGAATGAGGCCCAATGTTCTTAGAGTATCTTAGTGTACTCCTCAAAGTTACAATATTAGTTTTTAGAAATATACACACTTGAAACCTCATGGAAAACTGATCAAAAATGTATCTCAAGGATCATTTAAAATTCTACGAATGTTTGTGTAATATTTCAATTTATGATTTTGTGTGTGTGTGTGTGTGTGTGTGTGTGTGTGTGTGTGTGTGTGTGTTTTGTTCTTCAGGTGTGGAGCGGTTCTGCTGGTTTAATCAGTCTGGTCCCTGTTCCGTTGCTCTCGGAGACAAACTCAATCTGATGATGGTGGACACTAGTACAAATGACCTGAAGATACACAAGATAAACGACAACACACCAGAGGATCCAGTTTGTAAAATAAAGAATGACAGGATAAGAAAGGCTGAATGTGATCTCTTCAATAACAGACATGATGAAGTGTCAGTCAATAATGGGATTCTGATAATAAACACTGTGATCAGAGCAGATTCAGGGAATTACAATTTACAAGCCTTTAACTCACAAGGCCCACAAATATTTAGAGCTGATCTACAAGTGATTGTTGAAGGTACAGTAACTCTCTCATCAGACTCATTACAATCTCATGTTCTCAAAGATCTCGATTCTCTGTGAAGGTTTTTATTCCTGTAACACACAGTAAACACACTACATACTCCAGTAATAGTGAGAGTAGTGTGGAAGTATGGCATTCTGCTGTAATCTACAAATCAGTGTTATTTAGTTTTTTTTTTTTTATAGTTTACAGTTTTACTATTTTGTATTAGCTTATAATTAATCATTTTAGTGCTTCAGCTTAAATTTAGTTCAGTTTAGTGCCAATGCAACATTTAAAATGTTCTTTTAGTTTTTCAACTAATATTTATATTTTATTTTAGTTTCATTTCAATTAACCCCTTACTTTACGCCAGAACTAGAGTGGAAGCCAGTGATTATTGTGCATAAAGTTATAAATTTGGATATTTTTCTTATAAAAACGCATGGCTTTGCTTCAGAAGGCCTTTTGAGCCGTATGGATCACTGTGATGATGGATGGAGGGTTTTTTGGGCTTCAAAATCTCAGGTACCATTCACTCCCATTATAAAGCTGGGAAGAGCCAGGAATTATGTTTATATAACTCCGATTTTGGGTGAACTAACTTAACAGGCTGACTGATATGTTTATTGATTGATTGATTGATTGATTGATTGATTGACAGATTGATGTGTCTGTGTTGTGTCCAGACTGTGTGTTGTGTTCAGAGAGTTCATCATCTGTAGTGCATGTGCTGGTCTGGTGTTTTCAGATGATGGTTCTGTTGGGTCTGTTAGGAGGTTTTCACATCTACATGAGACTCACGTCAGGTCAGACACATTTATCATCATCACTATGGATTTGACATGCAAATAGTAAGAGTGTGAAGATGATGAGAATCTGATGTTTTTAGGAAAGAAAGAGGAAGATCAAACCGTGCGAATGAGAAGATTTAGAGAAGGACATGAAGACACAGCAGAAGATTGAAGATCTCAGCAGCAGATCTCGTCACATCTATGAGAAATCATTTTACACATCTGGAGTCATGTGGTCTTTTACTGTAGTCTGTTGGCTTTGGCTGAGTCAATATACAGCGTCTGTTTAGATGTTTTAGCTGTTCCTAAAGATTACTTTAATAACATGTTTAGCCACATGCATTTTTCTTCACAAGATCTTTGTCATTATAGAATATTGCTAAACACATCGTTCTTTAAAGATTGTAAATAATCTGTGTTGAATTTAAGATGAACTTTGGTATTGAGTTAAATGAAAATAAAATGCTTTGAAATGAAACTATTTCCAGTCAAATGCCACATGTTTTTATTTATTATATAGGGACATATCATGAAAATCTGACTTTTTCCGTGTTTAAGTGCTATAATGCATGCTGGGAGCTTGTAAACATATCAGCAACAGTTTGTTTAGACGACTGGGGGGATTATTATTAGTTTCTCATTCGTTTTTCGAATGCGCGTTGTTGTCTTTGGAGCTCTATCGATTTGATTTATAATTCTTGATTTTTCTCTTTAAACTCACTTACAACAAACATTTTCTACTTTTCCTCACTGAGAAGCACTACTGCTCAAACCTCATAGTTACAACGCGGACTGTTGAGCAGACGCGTCTCAAGCCTATTAGTGATCCAACTCCGGATACTCTTATAGGTTACTCCAGTGGATCACGGCTGAACGCGTCTTCTCCACACTCACTTACAAACAAACATTTTTTCGCCTATCGTGCGTCTACTCTACACCCTTACCACCAAAAAGACGGATTAAATCCAAGACTTCAGTCATAAATTAGTATTAATATTGATAGCATCACTGGTAGCTTCGTTGCTAACTCACTGTCCATCTGTTAAAATGGCGAATATATCAGATGTAAGTAGTCTAACTTTTGGTGCAGGTGAGGACACATTTGAGCTGCACGCACTGCAGTCTGAGCTGGAAGCTGTTGAGAAACAGATCCACGACCTTTTATTGAGACAGGCCGAGCTGAGAGACCGGTGTTTAGCTCTTGAAACATCACGCGCCGATGCACACAAATCAGTGTTTAACGTTACTAACCCGCTGACTCCGACCGCGTCTACTCCGTGCGTTCCTCAGCATCGGTCGCAATCAGCCATGGTCTCGTTCACTCCGGCTCCAACACGCCACCACAAAGCCTGGGTGGTTCCGCAGCGGAAGACGCGAGTCAGGTCTAGACCAAGACTCTCTCCGACCCTCCCGGTTTTCGAGTTATCCACACAAAACCGCTTCTCCCCTCTTCGCGAAACAGAACGCGATGCTGTGATCATCGGCGATTCCATCGTTCGGCACGTACACGCTACGTTAGGTAAAAGTAAGGTGCACAGTCACTGCTTTCCTGGTGCTCGTGTTTCTGAAATCGCTGCTCGCGTTCCCGAGATTCTGAACGGTGACGAGCGCGTCGGAACTGTGGTCCTGCACGCGGGAGTGAACGACATCAGGCTGCGCCAGACGGTGGTTCTGAAGAAAGACATCAGGAATCTGATCGATACGGTACGCAGCACATCGCCTGAAACAACGATCATTGTGTCAGGACCGCTTCCCACGTACCGATTAGGGCATGAAAAGTTCAGCAGATTATTTGCTCTAAATGAATGGTTAATGTCATGGTGCAATGAGCAGAAACTGCTCTTTGTAAATAATTGGAATCTGTTTTGGGAGCGTCCTAGGCTTTTCCGTGCTGATGGCTTACACCCAAGCAAATTCGGAGCAGATCTTCTGTTGGATAACATCTCCAAAATGTTAAATACCCTTTGACTAGTAACCAAAAGTCCAAATCATAGTCTCTGCTGCACCAATTTAACTGATATAAATACTAGTGTAGAACATTGCATAGAAACCGTGTCTATTCCTCGTTTAGTGAGATCAAATAATAAATCTACTGCAGGATCTAGGAAAAATCTAATTGTTATTAAAACAGAAAATGTTGCTATTAGTAAACAAAAACAATTTTTAAAGCTAGGTCTTCTAAACATTAGATCACTCACACCTAAGGCAGTTATTGTAAATTAAATAGTCACAGATAATAGCTTCGATGTACTTTGCCTTACTGAAACCTGGCTTAAACCAAATGATTATTTCGGTCTAAATGAGTCTACTCCTCCTGGATACTGTTATAAGCATGAGCCCCGTCTGATTGGTCGTGGCGGCGGTGTTGCAACAATCTATAGAGATATTCTCAATGTTACTCAGAAAACGGGTTATAAGTTTATTTCGTTTGAAGTACTTGTACTAAATGTTACGATCTTAGATGTTAGAAAAACATCCAAGAGTTTGCAGATTTTCTCTCAGACCTATTAGTCAATGTCGATAAAGCATTAATTGTAGGAGATTTTAACATACACGTAGATAATCCAAATGATACATTAGGGGCTGCGTTTACAGATTTATTAAATTCATTTGGGGTCAAGCAAAACGTCACCGGACCAACACACATCGTCTTAATCATACACTCGATTTAATTATATCACATGGAACCGATCCAACCGATATAGATATCATTCCACAAAGTGATGAAGTCACTGATCACTACATGGTAACTTGCATATTACGTACTGCTGTAATATGTCATGCGGCGCCACGTTATCAACCAGGCAGAACAATCCTTCCATCCACCATAGATCATTTCTCAAATTGCTTATCTAATCTGTCTCAGCTGCTGCCTGAACCCAAACAAACAGATGAACTAGAAGAACTAAATAGCACTATGAGCACCATTCTCTCTAGAACATTGGATGTGGTTGCACCTATTAAATTAAAAAAGGTCAGAGAGAAAATTAAAGCACCATGGTACAATAATACTACGCATGTTTTAAAGAGAGAAACCCGTATTTTAGAGCGTAAATGGAAACAAACTAATTTAGAGGTCTTTAGAATCGCGTGGAAAGACAGTGTCACGTTATAAAAAGGCCCTAAAAGCGGCTGAGCACCTCCGCAAACTAATAGAAAACAACCAAAACAATCCAAGGTTTTTATTTAACACCGTGGCTAGACTAACAAATAAACAGACGTCACCCGAACAAAATATCCCGTTACAGTTCAGTAGTAATGATTTCATGAACTTCTTCACTGAGAAAATAGAAAGCATCAGAACCACAATTGTAAACGTTCAATCTTCAATTGCGCCTTATAATTCAGCTTCAATTATCACCCCGCAAGAACAATTACAGTGCTTTACAACTATAGAACAAAAAGAGTTAAATAAACTTATCACTTCATCTAAAACAACAACATGTTTATTAGATCCTAATCCTATACCAACTAAACTACTGAAAGAGGTGTTACCTGTAGTGGAAGAGCCTCTCCTCAATATTATTAACTCGTCTTTATCTTTAGGTCATGTTCCAAGAACATTTAAACTGGCAGTTATAAAACCTCTCATTAAGAAACCACAATTAGATCATAATAATCTAGCAAATTATAGACCCATTTAAAATCTTCCATTTATGTCTAAAATATTAGAAAAAGTGGTGTCCGCTCAACTGGGCTCTTTCTTGCAACAAAATGATATCTATGAAAAGTTTCAGTCTGGATTCAGACCGCATCATAGCACTGAAACTGCGCTCGTTAAAATCACAAATGATTTACTTCTAGCTTCTGACCAAGGCTGTATCTCAATACTAGTTTTACTTGATCTTAGTGCTGCGTTCGATACTATAGATCATACATTACTCTTAGATCGACTACAAAATTATACTGGTGTTCAAGGACAAGCATTAAGCTGGTTCAAATCATACCTATCTGACCGCTACCATTTTGTCTATTTAAATGGAGAAAAATCGATCATAACTCCAGTAAACTATGGAGTGCCGCAGGGATCTGTGTTAGGCCCTCTGTTATTCTCAATATATATGATGCCACTTGGAAATATTATAAGGAAACATGGAATTAGTTTCCATTGTTATGCTGATGACACTCAAATATATATTTCATCACGGCCGGATGAAAACGCTAAATTTTCCAAATTGACAGAGTGTGTTAAAGATATAAAAGATTGGATGACGCGTAATTTTCTTTTATTAAATCCAGACAAGACAGAGGAAATACTTATCGGTTCAAAAAACCGCCCACAAAACCTCGCACAATACAACTTTAACATCATAGGATGTCCTGTTACTTTATCCTCTACAGTAAAAGACCTGGGTGTTATACTCGATTGCAACCTGTCTTTTGAAAATCATATTTCATATGTTACAAAAACAGCCTTTTTCCACCTTAGAAACATTGCTAAGCTACGTAATATGCTATCAGTTTCTGATGCAGAAAAGTTAGTTCATGCATTCATGACCTCGAGACTGGATTACTGTAATGCTTTATTAGCTGGTTGTCCTGCATCCTTAAACAAGCTACAGTTAGTCCAAAATGCCGCCGCTAGAGTTCTTACTAGATCAAGAAAATATGATCATATAACACAGATTTTATCATCACTGCATTGGTTACCTATAAAGCTCCGTATTAATTACAAGGTATTGCTACTGACTTATAAAGCCCTAAATGGCTTAGCTCCAGTCTATTTAACGGATCTTCTATCGCCCTATAATCCATCGCGCTCTTTAAGATCACTAAATTCAAGGCTTTTGATCATACCTAGGATATCCAGAACCACCAAAGGAGGGAGAGCATTTTCACATTTGGCTCCAAAACTCTGGAATAGTCTTCCTGATACTGTTCGTTGCTCAGACTCGCTCTCCCAGTTTAAAACTAGATTAAAGTCGCATCTCTTCAGCCAGGCATTCATATAATATTTTTAATCTTACAGTTCAAACTACAATCAGGTCTCTAGCTCATAAATGCCAGAGGAGAACTGGCCCCCGACTGAGCCTGGGTTCTCCCAAGGTTTTTTTTCTCCATTAGGTCACCTGATGGAGTTTTAGGACACCATTAGGTCACTTGATGGAGTTTTTTTCGGTTCCTTGCCACTGTTGCCTTTGGCTTGCTCAGTTGGGGATATTTTGGGGATATTTAATTTAATTTTATTTTATCAATCAATAAATTCCACTGGAAACAAACCTTGTTGTATTATTTTAATTTAATACCGTGAAGCTGCTTTGATACAATCTGTATTGTGAAAAGCGCTATACAAATATACTTGACTTGACTTGACTATAATCGGGTCCCGGTGCTTCTACCAACCCAGAAAACGTGAAAAGTGAAACCCAGTAACTGTGTTTTGGTGAGCCTTTCTCTGCAAGCATCTCAAAAAATAATACGATGAGACTTCGCTCCCCCTTCTGATGTATGAAGAGGATCTTATAATATTACCGGCCCTTAATCTGCACGTTTACACACACCAGCCGACATTTTGTTTCGCAAGCGACAACAGTGACCAGTTCTAACGCAATGGCAGAAGATCCAGCAAAGCATGAAACTGTTGTGTGTTTGAGCACAGACGAGCACTGAACACTACTGACCAGAACATGTCACAGCTGTCTTATAAACACCTCAGGAACTGTGGACACTTGTGGAGAAGTTAAACATGATGATGAGATGATCAATGTAACTCCACAACAACTACATAAATGTCTCCACTAACCATTCAGAAACGTCTAAAAAAAAGTGAAACTCTTCCTGAGTCTCTCCGTAAGGCTGCACTCGCTACTGGTTATTTCTGGGATTCTGGATGAGTGAGATTGGCCTGTATTGTTATTACCGGAGTTTCTGAAGCACATGTAAAGACTCCGCCCTCTTCTGAACGGAGGCGGAGCTAAAGCTCATTTGCATTTAAAGGGACACACACACAAAAACAAAAGGGGTTACATTTGACAAGCTGTAATATAATAATAATCAAAGTTAAACAGACAAATTCAGAATACTGCTGTAACTCTTGTTTCCTGCTGCAAGAGCACTAATAACACAGAAATTGTGTTTTATCTTTGATAATAGGCTGATCAGTCAAACATTGCTTTATAGACTTAAGTTATTGCTGTTTTGATTCTTTTGAGAGATTATTTGAAGGTCTGTGGATGAAACATAAAATGTCATGTCACTGGATTTCGCTACTACGAGTTCGGCCGCTTTTAAACTGTTGTTGTGAGTTGATTTTCCCCCACGGGTTAAAGGTTTGACATATTGCATAAATTGCATTTTGGACTAATTTAATTGGCCAGTAGGCTAGTTTTGTTTCGCAGAACTGGCGGGTTTGAGGATTGTATGATAATATAATATATGATTCAGTAGGTCTCAGGGTTGCTGTTTAGAGTTCACATTTGGGCTTTTGAAAAATATTTTTTATTCACAAATTACAATTTATAAAGAACTCGTCATTTTTCTACCATAACAAACATTTCCCATTCCCCTCCATTGCATTTGTATGAACCGTTTTCATTATTGCATCAGGAAATAAAAACTGCACATAATAAAACTCAGATCATATGTGAATAAATGTCAGATGATAATATTTCTGTCTCTCATCCCTGAGAAGTATAGTATATACTGCTTACATTTTCTTTCATTGTGTTTATTTTTAAGTATTGAGGGTGAAAATGTTTCTCTTTATTGTCCTTCATATATTTTGCATGTACATTATGCATACCACTTTCTTTTATTTTTTTTATTGTTATTCATAATATAACCTTGTAGTGACTGTTTACACACACACACACACACACACACACACACACAGAGAGAGCGAGAGCGAGAGACAGACAGATAGATAGAGAGATAGATAGATAGAGAGAGATAGATAGATAGAGAGAGAGCGAGAGACAGACAGACAGATAGATAGATAGATAGATAGATAGAGAGAGAGAGAGAGAGAGAGACAGACAGACAGATAGACAGATAGATAGATAGATAGAGATAGATAGATAGAGAGAGAGCGAGAGACAGACAGACAGACAGATAGATAGATAGATAGATAGATAGATAGATAGATAGATAGATAGAGATAGATAGAGAGAGCGAGAGACAGACAGACAGACAGACAGATAGATAGATAGATAGATAGATAGATAGATAGATAGATAGATAGATAGATAGATAGATAGATAGATGATAGATAGAGAGAGAGCGAGAGACAGACAGACAGACAGATAGATAGATAGATAGATAGATAGATAGAGATAGATAGATAGAGAGAGAGCGAGAGACAGACAGACAGACAGACAGACAGATAGATAGATAGATAGATAGATAGATAGATAGATAGATAGATAGATAGATAGATAGATAGATAGATGGATAGAGAGAGAGAGAGAGAGAGCGAGAGACAGACAGACAGACAGACAGATAGATAGATAGAGAGAGAGAGAGAGAGAGAGAGAGAGAGAGAGAGAGAGAGAGAGATAGATAGATAGATAGAGAGAGAGAGAGCGAGAGACAGACAGACAGATAGATAGATAGATAGATAGAGATAGATAGAGAGAGAGCGAGAGACAGACAGACAGATAGATAGAGAGATAGATAGATAGAGAGATAGATAGATAGAGAGAGATAGATAGAGAGAGAGCGAGAGACAGACAGATAGATAGATAGATAGATAGAGAGAGAGAGAGAGAGAGAGAGAGATAGAGAGAGAGCGAGAGACAGATAGACAGATAGATAGATAGATAGATAGATAGATAGATAGATAGAGAGAGAGCGAGAGACAGACAGACAGATAGATAGATAGAGAGATAGATAGATAGATAGATAGAGAGAGATAGATAGATAGAGAGAGAGCGAGAGACAGACAGACAGATAGATAGATAGATAGATAGATAGAGAGAGAGAGAGAGAGAGAGAGAGAGAGATAGATAGATAGATAGATAGATAGATAGATAGATAGATAGATAGATATCTTAGTGAGCTTGTGATGTTTCCCCGAAATTTAACCTATTTTATTTATTTGAACATCAGTTGGAAAAAAATTGCAAAAAATGAAGAAATTAATAATGCAAAAAGTTCGTTTTGAGAAAATATCTTACAACTTTTGAGCGCAGAGGATATTTCATCATCTAAATGCAATGATTTTGTTTCAAACTACACTTCCCATCATTCCTATAGTGTAACACTTGATGACGTTTTTCCAACATGGCGGCCCACAGGAGCTGTCACACTGAAGTACACAATCTACTGTAGACTCGACTTCTTATAAAGACTGAATATGTGCTTTTGAATGACGCTTTGAATCTTTGTTCCGATGGGAAGAGGTGTTCGATATGCAGTTTAAAGCCATAACATGGCCTCTCTGTTAAGGAATAGCATGTTAGTGCGCCGATAGAGATGATGCATCTGTCTCTGTTGAGATCGCACGGGCTCTTTCTGCCCTTTATCAAACGCTGTCCAGATATTAAACTATGCCGCATTAAGCGCAGATCTCAGGGCTGTGTGAGCACATGTACAGTCATCAGACACAGATGGATGAAGAGCATCAGTCCTGTCAGAGACTTCAGCTCTAATGCGTCTGAGAAGGTAAACTGTGTTGCTTTGACTTGTTTTTGCCCTCAGGTGGACAGTAAATGACGTATAAGGATGTAACGGACGTTACACAAAATAACGGTGCGGTAATACCGCGGTTTTGAATTTATGTTTCAAGGTTTTTTGTTCTTATTAATGTTGTTTATTATGGAAGCTTGTTTCTGCCACAGAATACTAAAAAAAAAAAAAAAAAAGTGTGACTTTTTATCTCACAATTGCGATTACATCTTGTAATTCTGAATTATGACTTTATAACACGTAATTGCGACTTTAGATCACGCCATTCTGACTTTTTTCTCACAATACAGAGTTTATATCTTGCAATTCTGAGAAAAAAAGTCGCAGTTACTTTACTTTAAATTTTATTCTGTGGCGAAATCAAGCTTCCATAGTTTACAGACCAAAATATGTCTGTCTTTAAATAAAAAGAAGTCAGTCAATGAGTTTTTAAGTTTTGGATGCCGAATATATTAGCAAAATATTTTAGAGTAAGTTTAGAATTATTGCATTCTGATTCTAACCACTCCATTTATTTGACTTATACACATGCGTACTGAACCAAAAGACGAGACTCGTACCGAAAATGTAAATGTACCATTATGCCCCTAATAATCTATTATGATTTTACAGTAGAAACTATGGGTGGAATGGTTTTAATGGTTTTCGCAACTGTACATTGAGTTCTTTGACTGTTACAGGAGAGTTTCGACATGTCAGAGTTTCCAGTGGAGAGAATTCGCAATTTCAGCATTATTGCTCACATTGATCACGGCAAGAGCACTTTAGCTGACAGATTGCTGGAGATCACAGGTGATTCCCTGTAAAACATCCATGACTGGAGAGACTCTTTCCTGTGAATGATATAAAAATCTCTTTGTTTCTCATGACTGTGTGCGCAGGCGCCATTGCAAAGACCTCGAGTAACAAGCAGGTTCTGGACAATCTGCAGGTGGAGAGAGAGAGAGGAATCACTGTTAAAGCTCAGACTGCGTCGCTCTTCTATCAGCACGACGGACAGACGTACCTGCTCAATCTCATCGACACACCTGTGAGGACAATGATTTCAAGTGCACAGATATCACCTTTCATGTAGTGTGTAATAGAGATGTTTGTGGATGTACAAGGTCTGCAAAAGTTATTGTGTCCCAAAAGAAAGAAGTGATTCTGAACTGAAACGAGTCGTCAGTAATTCCAGTCTCACTTCCTATGTAGGTTTGTACCTAATTAGCATAATGCCAGCCTGTGGTTTTGATTGGCTGAGCAGCGTCTCTTAGCTCCGCCCTCAAACACTGTAGTGTATCTGAGACTGGGAGAGTTTGGTTCGTGTTGTTCATGTGGAGAAGACGCTGTTTTCTGAGATTGATTCGGTAAAACCCACGCCATCGTTACTGTTCGTATCACTGAGATCAAGAGCTGAGATTCAGATATGATAATGAGCGTTTGCTTTCTGACCAATCAGAGCAGAGCAGCTCTCAGAGAGGCGGGGTTTCATACACTGAGAGAAAAGAGCTGATGCTGCACTGGAGATTATGAGGACATTAAAGTGTTTTTGACCTTGGATGTGTGTAAACCTGTTGTAGGAGACTCTAAAATAACATTAGGAGCCTTTAAAATAGCATAATGGGGCACTTTAAACATCACTGATGTTTAACTAATCTGCATAATTTAAGTGATTCCACTATTTTTTCAGGGCCATGTTGACTTCAGCTATGAAGTATCTCGGTCCATATCCGCTTGCCAAGGAGTTCTGCTCATTGTAGATGCAAATCAGGTAAAACACTTTATAAACTTTCTTATATTAAATTATCTACAGAAGATTAAACACAGTAGAAAAGTTTTTTTAATTTTTAATTTATTTTTGTTTTATTTATACCCTGCTTCAGTTCCAGAACATATGCATATACCAATGTTATTTTAGTGTTATTCATATACTATTAGATTATACATATACTATAATCTTTTATATTTGTCATTTTAATTTTGGTTTAAGTTTTAGTCATTTTGTTATGTGCTTTTATCTTTTTCTAATATTTCTGTTTATCTTTAATTTCAGTGCTAGTAATATTAGCACTTCAGCTTCATTTGGCAACAGTTATACATTATTTTAATTTGAACAATAACAGCACTGGCACAGACTGGCATATATCAGCATAAATAAACCATCATTACTAAAAACTGCAGCCTTTTTTAATTGACATTAAGAGTAAAAAAAAATGTGTTGTATGTTTTTTTCTCTCTATTTAAAGGGAATTCAAGCGCAAACAGTCGCTAATTTCTACTTGGCATTTGAGGCTCAACTAACGATCATCCCTGTGATAAACAAGGTAGACGTTACAGAGAATTACTTTAAACGCATTAAACGTTTCATACATGACATTTCATCCCAGAGCTTTGGATAAACTATAGAAATGTCTTCACATCAAGTAGGAAAACCATAAATGTTGCTCCTAATCTTATTTATTCAAATACCTGGTGCATTTGATCTTTATTCATATATTTATAGTCCAAATATATTTGCATGTACATTAATTATTTTTCATTCATCTGAATGCTTTACGACAGTTTTATATTTTTACATGCATGTATCATATCATGTTTTATTTAATGCAAGTATTGTCAGCAAATATTGATTTTTTGTGTGAATATTTTCACGTTGACTGAAACTTCAGCTGGTCGACTAGAGACTCAAACACCATCAAATGTCGGATCTTTCACCGTTTGTCATTTTAACGAGTTGTTTTAATTGTCAGATTGATTTGAAAAATGCTGACCCAGAGCGAGTGGAGAAACAGATTGAGAAAGTCTTTGATATTCCCAGGGAAGAGTGCATCAAGGTGAGATTTAAACATCTCCTCAGACGTTTGTCTTCATAATGGCTCTTTAATATTTTAACGTTGGCTTGTGATTGTGCTGATTTTTCTCTGCAGATCTCGGCGAAACTGGGAACAAACGTGGATCAAGTTCTCCGAGAGGTGGTGAGACGGATTCCTCCGTGAGTATCATCAGCGCTTTCACGGTTCTCCACAAGAGGTCACTGTGAGAGTGAAGATCAGCACATACTGATTATGATTTATTGTTTGTTTGGTTCATAAGATCATATCAGAACACATCCCACACCCAAAGCCCAGATTACATCAACACTATGAATCATAGATTAGAAATCAGTGTCACATGATCCTTCAGAAATCATTCTAATATGATGATTTGCTGCTCAAGGAATATTTATGATGATTATCAGTGTTGAAAACAGATCATATTTCTGTGGAATCTGTGATGCATTTTATTTTTCATGATTCTTTGATGAACAGAAAGTTCAAAAGAACAGCATTTATTTGATATAGAATCTTTTGTATCATTATAAATGTCTTTATTGTCACATTTGAACATTTAAATGGTCCTTGCTTTAAAAAAAAATCTTATGAGCCTAAACATTTTGAACTGTTATGCTGATTTAAAAATAACCCCTGAAAAATTGAATATTTGAATAAAAAATTGAATATTTGAATAAAAAATTGAATATTTGAATAAAAAATTAATAAAAAGTTGTATTTCATTAATGATAGTGATAATGCTTAATTCAGTTATTAATATTTTGGTCACACTTTAGATTAGGGTCCAATTCTCACTATTAACTACACATTTTGCCTCAATAAACTCCTAATTACTGCTTATTAATAGTTCGTAAGGTTGTAAGTTTAGGTATTGCAGGATTAAAGGATGTAGTAGAATAAGGTCATGCTTAATAAGGCATTAATAAGTGCTTTATAAGTACTAATAAACAGCCAATATCCTAGTAATATACATGCTAATAATAGTTAATAGAGAGAATTAAACCCTAAACTAAAGTGTTACCAATAATTGTAGCTTTTACTTAGTTACTATTAATCTTATAAACTAAAATATGTATTTCCTAGTGTATCTGGGAAGCGAGTGAATCAGGAAGCGTCAGTTTATTGTTGTAAATCATCATCATGTGTTATCATGCGTTTCTGAAAACCGGCTCAGCTTCATTCCCTGCATAACATCTCTCTGTGAGGAGCGCTGTTGGGTTACACTTTATCTTAAGATGTCCTTGTTACAGTGTGATTATACAAGTACTGAGTAATATTAAGCTACTACATGTACTTACTGTATAAGTAGAGTTAGGGTTTGTAATTATGCAGAATTTGGGGTTACACTTTATTTTAAGGTGTCATTGTTACAGTGTAATTATATATTTAAGTACTGAGTAATATTAAGCAACTACATGTACTTACTATAGGGTTAGGGTAGGATTAGGGTTTGATTCAGGGTTAGTTGCATGTAATTATGCATAATTTACTGTTATTACTATGGTAAGTACATGTAACAAATGTAACAAGGACACTGTAAAATAAAGGGTTACCTAATTTGGTTACACTTTATTATGTATTTAAGTACTGAGTAATATTAAGCAACTACATGTACTTACTATAGGGTTAGGGTAGGATTAGGGTTTGATTCAGGGTTAGTTGCATGTAATTATGCATAATTTACTGTTATTACTATGGTAAGTACATGTAACAAATGTAACAAGGACACTGTAAAATAAAGGGTTACCTAATTTGGTTACACTTTATTATGTATTTAAGTACTGAGTAATATTAAGCAACTACATGTACTTACTATAGGGTTAGGGTAGGATTAGGGTTTGGTTGAGGGTTAGTTGCATGTAATTATGCATAATTTACGGTTATTACTATGGTAAGTACATGTAATGTAACAAGGACACTGTAAAATAAAGTGTTACCCATAATTTACTACATTAAGTCCATGTAACAAGGATAAAGTGTTATCTATTGTTGACATAGCACCTTGAGACATGTGTAACAAAAGACTTTCAGGCAACACTTTATCTCGATAATCCACTTTAGACAATCTACTAACTCTAGTAACTCTGCAACTACATGTCAACTAACTATCATTAGAGTATTAGTAGACCGTCTGATTAATATCTACTAACTCTTAATTGTGATGCTCTCCGACAGATATTCTCCTGACTATAAGCAACTTGGCAACTACAAGTCAACTTATTCTACTAACCATAACCTAACAGTCTACTAATACTCTAATGAGAGTTAGTTGACATGTAGTTGCAAAGTTACGGTAACACTTTATTTTACAGTGACTTTGTTACATGTACTTACCATAGTAATAACAGTAAATTATGCATAATTACATGCAACTAACCAAATCCTAATCCTAACACAACCCTATAGTACATGTTGTTAATTAATAATACTCAGTACTTAAATGTATAATTACACTGTAATAATGACACCTTAAAATAAAGTGTAACCCTTTATTTTACAGTGACTTTGTTACATGTTACATGTACTTACCGTAGTAATAACAGTAAATTATGCATAATTACATGCAACTAACCCTCAACCAAACCCTAACCCTATAGTAAGTACATGTAGTTACTTAATATTACTCAGTACTTAAATATATAATTACACTGTAACAATGACACCTTAAAATAAAGTGTAACCAAAGTTACTTATAGTTAGTAGATTGTCTAGAGTGGACTATCGAAATAAAGTTGAACCAAGTTCCACAAAAAATGAAATAATTGTCACACATTTGTGTTGATGTTCCCTGTGTGATTCAGTCCGACGGCTCGAGTGGACGACCCGTTCACGGCCCTCGTGTTCGACTCCACCTTCGATCATTACAGAGGCGTAGTGGCCAACATCGCTGTGTTCGGCGGACGCGTGTCCAGAGGAGACCGGATCGTCTCGGCATACCTGGGAAAGTCGTACGAGGTCAACGAGCTGGGCGTCCTGAGACCCGACCAACACCCGACCCAAACACTGTGAGCCGGAGATTATTCAACTAATAATTATACAAAAATATTTCATCATTGTATAATTACTTAATAGTTATTTTTTAAATCAAGAAAATTGTGTTTGGGGGGGCATAAAACTCTAAGATTTTAAATCTAATTACATTTTTACTTTAGTTTTAATTAGCTTTTATTTTTATATTTTTATAGTTTAGTTTTTCGTCATTTTGTTTTGTGCTTTTGTCATTGTATTAGTAAAAAAAAAAAATTAAGCTATTGCTATTTAGGTTTCATTTATTTTTATTTCAGTTCTACATTTTATATATTTCCAAGTAGTAATTTTAGTGCTTAAACTTATCCAAGGCAACATTTCTAATATTCGTTTAGTTTAAGTTTTTTTCAACTAATATTTATATTTTATTTGATTTCAGCTTTATTACAATTAACAGAAATGTTTTTAATAGTTTTAGTTTTAGTTGACGACAAAAAACCTGTCTAGAAATAAAAAGTTTCACGATTTAAAAGAAAAAAAAGGATGAGAAATAAAAATGTTGCAGACATAATTTAGTTTTCACTTTACTTTCAGTTAGCTCTTATTTTTATATTACTTATGTTAGTTTTCGTGCTGATTTTAGTTACATTTTTATACATTTTGTTTTTTATATATTTTTATATATATTGGTATTTAAGTTTAATTTATTTTTGTTTTAGTGAGTTTAATTTTTTTTTAATTTCTAGGTAATAATTTTAGTGCTTTAACTTAAACTTATTCAAGGCAACATTTCTAATATATTCTGCAGACTCCTGGTTAAAAACCTAGGCCTTAAAAGATAACCAAGCAAATATTCAATGATTTCAGTGCTTATTTTTGGGCAGAAATAGAATCATAAGTTGAAAAACCAAACAAAGGCATCTTAAAAACTTGCCAAGTCCATATACACCCTAAGAAGGAATGTTTCAGACAGCCTCTGTAAGTTGCACTAGCTTAACCTTTGACCTTTTGCATTTGTACCTTTTGTCCTCAGGTATGCCGGTCAGGTGGGTTACATCATCTCAGGGATGAAGGAAGTGAAGGAGGCTCAGATTGGAGACACACTTTACCTGCAGAACCAGCCTGTGGAGGCGCTGCCGGGGTTCAAACCAGCTAAAGCCATGGTGTTCGCTGGTGAGTGTGTGCTAAACTAATATTACTATCACTATTCTGCTATTTTCACATCTTCATCTGTCTTCAGTGTGTAATGTTGCTGTTTGATCATGAAAAAGCTCCAGTTCTTCTCTATATCAGTGTCAGTGTTTCTGAACTCCTGAAACGCCTCCATTGTAGTCTTGAGTTTCTTCCGGGAACGAACACGTCACAATATTCCTCATTTAAATAATTAATGCGCAGAATAAAGGGGCGGGGCCTGGTTGAGTTAGTAGTGTGTTAAAGTGGCGGTTATGGGAAGGGGCGGGACATTTCCCAAACACACTCGAAGCGCTCGACCAATCACAACACACTGATCCAGCCGACCAATCAGAGCACAGTGTGCTTTTCAGAAGGAGGGGCTTCATAGAGACAGGAACTAAACAGAGCGTTACTGACAGACTGGGAAGAGAGATGGAGAATATGAGGAAAATAATCAACATTCAAGCAGGAAAACCTGTTCTAGCAGAGCCTGAAACAACATCAAGACTTTGTATTAGGGCATAATATGGGAATAAATCTGGAGTTGTGTAACTCTTTCAGGCATGTATCCCATGGACCAATCAGATTACACCGCCCTGCGAAGCGCTGTGGAGAAACTGACTCTGAATGACTCCAGCGTGACGGTTCAGCGGGACAGTAGCTTGGCTTTGGGAGCTGGATGGAGGTTCGTACACATGAACACACTCATTCATCGCTCAGTCGAGTCGTTTCACTTTTTAAAGGTGCAGTTTGCATTTCTAGCGGCATGTAGTGGTGAGGTTACGAATTGCACCCAACAGAAGTTACGGTGGCCGACAGGAAGTGATGTCGTCGTCTGAGACAGCAGAGAGTAGCCAGTTAATCAATCTGGTTTCTTTACAAAGATAAATTAAGAAATGATCTTTACTTAATTATTCAGTAAAACGATGTTATTGCGAATATTATTGTGACTTGTTCATCATTGTGTCAGTGTTTTATCAGTGTACTGACTTTAGCTGAAGCTTCTTTGCACTAAGAACAACATAGTGGCGAAACGCGTTTGTCCGCTCAGGGCCACTGTAGAAACATGTCGATGTAAGCGGACCCGCGGTGTGTGTAGAGAGAAATGCTCATTCTAAGCTAATAAAACATAACGGCTTATTATGTAAGGTCTTTATACACCACTGAAAACATAGTTATGTATATGATATTGCATTTTTCTGTCAACAGATCCTCCTAAATATTACACAATGTACCAATTTCTCTGTGTCGGTCTCTCTCAGGCTGGGGTTTCTGGGTCTTCTGCACATGGAGGTGTTTAACCAGCGTTTAGAGCAGGAATATAATGCGTCGGTCATAATAACGGCTCCGACTGTGCCGTACAAGGCTGTGCTGGCGTCTGCCAAACTCATAAAGGTGAGACTCTACCACCAGGACACCTTAGAAACTGCATCGCAAAATACTACAAATCTACCCAGAATACCTTAAAGGAGTCGTTCACTTCAGAATTAAAATTTCCTGATAATTTATTCACTCCCACGTCTTCCAAGATGTTCATGTCTTTCTTTCTTCAGTCGAACAGAAATGAAGGTTTTTGAGGAAAACGTTCCAGGATGTTTCTCCATATAGTGACTTCAATGGGGTCCAACGGGTTGAAGGTCCAGATGTGAGTTTCAGTGCAGCTTCAAAGTCTCGACACGATCCAGCCGAGGAATAAGAGTCTTATCTAGACAAACCAGCCGACATTTTATAACAAAATAAACATTTATATACTTTTTAACCACTAATGCTGGTCTTGCACTCGCTGTGATGCGACACACATTATGTAATCAGGTTGAAAGGTCAAGCGTGACGTAGGCGGAAGTACAGACCTGTGTTTATAAAGCCAACGTGTCTTAACGGCGAAATGGCGAAAGTCAAACGGCATTTAAAAAATGGATTTTGAAGTTGAGAAAATTCGTTTTTCACCCTACTCTACATTTCTGAACCGTGACCTTTCAACCTGATTACGTAATGCGTGAAGTCGTGAACGTGCAAGACGAGCATTTGTGGTTAAAAAGTATATAAATGTTTATTTTGTTATAAAATGTCCGCTGGTTTGTCTAGATAAGACTCTTATTCCTCGGCTGGATCGTGTCGAGACTTTGAAGCTGCACTGAAACTCACATCTGGACCTTCAACCCGTTGGACCCCATTGAAGACACTATATGGAGGAACATCCTGGAATGTTTTCCTCAAAAACCTTCATTTCTGTTCGACTGAAGAAAGAAAGACATGAACATCTTAGACGATGTGGGGGTGAATAAATTATCAGTAAATTTTAATTCTGAAGTGAATGACTCCTTCAAGATGAATGATAATACAGCAGTTATTGATAAGCTCCCCTCATTGATATATGAACGTTTGCGGGTCGAAGAGTCGATTCCTCAGTTGAGTGTGTTTTTGTAGGAACACGGGGATGAAGTGATCACCATCATCAACCCTGCTCACTTCCCTGAGCGGTCACTAGTGGTGAAGTATCTGGAGCCCATGGTGTTGGGAACCATCATCGCTCCCGACGACTTCACTGGGAAGATCATGAGTCTGTGTCAGGTGAGATTCGGCAAAAAAAGATTTTCATCTGGTTTTCAGTCCAAATATCTAAAAATTCTTAAATCAAGAAGCATTTACTAGATGAGTAAAATGCCATTCGATATTATGTCTTGTATTCTAGGGGAAAAATCTAAATTGAGTGAGTTTTTGCTTAAAACAAGCAAAATTATCAGCCAATGGGGTGAGAGAAAAACTCTTGTTTCTGTTTGTATTAACATTATTTTTCTAACCCCATTGGCAGATAATTTTGCTTGTTTTAAGCAAAAACTCACTTCATTTAGATTTTTTCCAAGAAAACAAGACATAATATCTTATGGCATTATACTACTTGATTTAAGAATTTTTTGATATTTGGACTGAAAACAAGACAAAAATACTGAGTTAGAAAAGCATGTTTTGCAGTGTAGTTTAGTGGTAAAGATCTACCGAAAGCTGGAATACACTACATGACTTCTTAAAACTGAGCATTTTAAACTCTAGGCATCATAAACTTTGTAAACTCCAACTGGCTCTGGCTTTCAGCAACTAGCGTCGACTCTTCCAGACTATAAATCGTGACAAAAATATGTATACGAGTCGTGTATTCCAGCTTTACCTAAAAAGGGAAAGTGAAGTAAAAATATTGGTTTCATTCAAAGAAGAAAAAAAGCAACTGAATTCCTTTAATTTGCCTCGCAATTTCTGTGAAAGCACACTTTAAGTCTTGCATTTGTATTGTAATAACCCACAATGCACTTCTCTGCCTTGCTGAAGACCCGTAGGGCTGTTCAGAAGAACATGTTCTACATCGATGACCATCGGGTGATGATGAAGTACTTATTCCCTCTGAATGAGGTCGTAGTGGACTTTTACGACCAGCTCAAGTCCATGTCATCAGGATACGCCAGGTGAGCTCGAATGAATAAAGAAATGCTTAAAGACGCCATATTATTACGCCCTTTTACATGTTGAATGTTGATTATTTTCCTCATATTCTCCATTGTTGCGGCTCCTCTCTTCCCAGTCTGTCAGTAACGCTCTGTTTATTTCCTGTCTCTATGAAGCCCCGCCTTCTGAAAAGCACACTGTGCTCTGATTGGTCAGCTGGAGCAGTGTGGTGTGATTGGTCGAGTGCTTTGCGTGTGTTTGGGAAATGTCCCGCCCCTTCCCATAACCGCCAGTTTAACACACTACTAACTAACTCAACTAAGCCCCGCCCCTTTATTGTCTCTTCTGTAAATATGTTTACTGTTTCCTAGTTTTGATTACGAGGATGCTGGTTATGAGGCCGCTGAACTGATTAAGATGGACTTCCTCCTCAACGGGCGGCCAGTGGAGGAACTCGCCATTATCATTCACAAGTAAGTCTTGATCTCCTCATGATTAGATAAGGTTAGGTATTTTAAAGATATTTGATCAATTACTCATTTACAGGTGCACAAATGTGATTAAATACCTGAAAACTGGAATAAGGCCATTAACGTAAGAGCGAATGCTGCCATTTGTAACTTGAACGCGTGAGGTTTCCGGTGTCACTCGCTTCCAGTTGTTTTAGCAAGACCAAAACAGTCCGTTATGATGCTTGATATTGCAAACTAGTGTTTCTTATCATATTATTAGTGGTCAAGCACTAAAGCTGTGATGGCAGCTACTGCATCCGTTGACTTATTATTATTATTATTATTATTCCGCTCTTGAGTCTACGGCAGCCCATAGAACCGCATGCAGGAAAGTTATGAAATTTGGCACACTGATAGAGGACAGTCTGAACATTAACCACAGCAATTTTAGAGTCTCTAACTCAATCGCTCTAGCGCCACCAACTGTCCAAAGTTTCTCTCACGTTTATGTTAATAACTTTTGAACCATAAGGGATAGAAACACAATTATGTTTTCCCTCCGATTCCATTTTGGCTCCATTTAGAATTTTCCTAAAAACCTTCTTTTTCTAACTCCTGCTTGACCGTTGCTCTGATTTTCATGAAAATTTAACCAGATCATCTTCAGACCATGGCGACAAAAAGTTAAGGAATTCAAGTTGATTCGTCAAACCGGTCTCAATTAACGCCTGAATGAATTTGACGAAGAGCACGCCAAAATACACGCGAGGCTGTATCTCCGCAACGCTTTAGCGTATTCTGACCAAACTTGGGGTGTGTTATGACAACCATGACCTGAGGTTACCTGCACAGTTCCGCCGTGTTGTCACCTAGTGCTCAGGAGATATGAAAAATTGCTCTTTTTGCTTATAACTTATGAACTGGTCTCTTAAGATTCGGTGCAGCTTGCCAAGTCAAACGATACCCAATTTTCCCATATCAACCATTTTGGGCGTCGGCCATTTTGAATTTTGTCGTAAAATGTTATATTTTACGAACGCATAGGGATATCTTGCCAAAGCGAGATAACTCAAACTCAAAAAGTGTTGAGACAGCGCCACTTTGTGGTCAGAAATTATGATGAAATTTCCAAATATGCTAATTACATTTGATTAATTTTACTTATTGTAATGAAACTGGTCTTAATAGATTCCTTGGGTCATGCCGAGAACATAGATACCAATTTTACCATAGTCGGCTGAACTTCCAGAGTACGCTGGCAAAAAGTTACCGTTTTTGTTTACCGCATCAGCAAAGGTTAGGCGTGATGCCAAAACGACTCTGAGCCTGTATCTCTGCGATGCTTTATGTCATTGTCACCCTAGTCTGACCACACCACATCAATTTGGTCACAGCGCCACCTATTGGTCAAAAGTGATCAACCATTCAATCATATTACTAGTGACTATATTTGTGATTTTTCAGGCATTTTGCCTAAAATCATCTTAAAATGTATTTAATTGCTTTAAATGTGAAAATGTGTTTGTGCTTGGACACTTAATTGCTGCTTCCAGCTTTATTTTTAATGTATTATCGTGTTCATAAACACTGGTTTGTAGAATACTGTTTGTTCCACTCAACATCTTCCCTGTTTGTGGTGCGATCGCTAGAAAACAATGAAACCAGGGGCCGGTTTCACACAGATAGACTTTGATTATGGCTTAGATATAGTAGATAGTCAGACTTCAGATAGACATCTAAATCAGACCGTTGCACAAAGCACTGAAGACTCTGACTATCTTAAGTAGGACTACACTGCAATGCATTCTGGGTAAAATAAGACACTTTTCAAAACAAAAAAACATGGCGGATCGAGTAAGTGCGTTCAGCCGCTCAGTGCAGTTTACCCCAGCGGAAGATATATGTGTTTGTTGGAGGAGTATAACAGTTACAAGGACATTTTACTTGGGAAATTTAGTGGAGAATGTAGTAACAAGAAGAAATGTTTAAATTATGAGCCATTTTCACTTTTCTTTTGGCTGTTTGTAATGTAACTGATTGTTATTGCTGGTTGCCAAGGTAACAGAGTCTTAGACCTAAGTTACTAGCCTGGGGGGAAGGTGTCTGTGGGGTAAGTTAGCCTGGGGGTAAGTTAGCCTGGGGATAAGGTGTCTTTGGTCTAAATTAAGTCAGTCTTTATTTTTGTGAAATAGTCTAACTTGCATTAGCCTAGTCTATGAGCACATTATAGACTCGTCTTACACTATAGACCAGTCTAAAATAGCTTTGTGAAACCAGCCCCAGCTCTGCTTTGTCCTTGTGTTCAGAGAGAAAGCGTACAGTGCGGGAAAAGCCATATGTGAGAGACTGAAGGACTCGATCCCGAGACAGATGTTTGAGATCGCAGTGCAGGCGGCCGTCGGCAGCAAGATCATCGCTCGAGAAACGTGAGTGTCGGACTGTGTGTGTGTAACACCAAGAAAGTAACATAAAACCTAAAACTCCTCATCCACGATTCCCTCTTTTAGGATCAAAGCATACCGGAAGAACGTTCTAGCAAAATGTGTAAGTACCTCTTCTCATATTGAAGTTGTGTTTGCTTGATTAGCTGCTGATTCTTGATCTTTTTCTAGTACGGCGGTGACATCACACGGAAAATGAAGCTGCTAAAGAAGCAGGCCGAAGGAAAGAAGAAAATGCGGCGCATTGGGAACATCGACGTCCCGAAAGACGCTTTCATCAACGTTCTGAAACGGACGTAGAACATAATCGTGACAGACTGGGCTTGATTTGTGGATGTGAACATGCCAATGTACAGTATGATGATTGATTCAGAAAAGCTATTGGAGTTTATATAACTGAGTGATGTTATTCTGGGAGCTTAACGCAGGTTTGATGAATTAATCTTCGTGATGCTGAAACATTGCTGTTCTCTCAGGAGGAGATCCAGAGAATGCAAGC
>CM038633.1:37264985-37289985 GCA_021554675.1 Leuciscus idus | reverse complement strand
CATTAAGAAATGTTCAGGTCATAATTTAAACCATGATTTAAAAAAATGTGTACAAATGTTCTCTTTGTTATAGCTATAAACTGAACATGTGTCAATGAGAGACTGAATGTCCTGGAAATACATAAACACTTTAACAGAGAGGATGCTGGGTAAAGTGTCCTTCGGGTCTTTTGGTTTTATGGATGCCAGACATCAGCTGATTCTCATCATTAAATCATTATAGCATCTCTTATAAATTATACTCTTATAATCCATTATTGTTTGCATAAAGAAGTCATTTTTTGGCCCATTAAGATTTTTGGAATTGTGACATTAAGCAAATTTCCTTCCAAAAATCTGTTATATATATATATATATATATTTATTTTTTTATTTTTTATTTTTTTTACTACAGTAATTAGGGGGAAAATGTATGACTCATTTCTGTAATGATGATGATAATTATTATTTTATTATTACATAATAATAATAATAATATAATCATAATTACTGAAATAATTTACTAATTACAAGTATATTAATAATAATAACAATAATTATTATTATAACAGTAATTCAAATGTATTTTTTTCCTTTGATTTAGGGTCAAACATTTCTTCACAATTACTATTATTATTAAATATTATTATTATCCTAATTACAGTAGTAATAATAATTATAATATTTATTATTAATATTATTACTGTAATAGTACAAATATATATTTCCTTTGATTTAGGTTTGAATCTTTACCTGCAAAAATAATAACAATAATTATTACATATTATTATTATTATTATCCTAATTAATTTAATAATAATAATACGTATATTAATAATAATAAATATTATTATTATTATTACAGTAATGATTTCTACCTCTTTTATTTGGGGTTAAATCATGACTGGAACATTTCTTCATTATTATTATTATTATTATTAATTATTATATATTTATTATATTAATTATTATGACTATTTACTGTAGTAATAATAATAATACTTATATTAATAATAATAATAATAATAATAAATATTATAGTAATGAGAACAGATAATAACATTAATTACATTATTATTATTCTTTAAATTGTAAAGTATATGTAACTGTAAGTATACATCATAGTTGTATTTGTTGTGCTGAATTTAATAATAAAATATATATATAAAACAGATTTTTGGAAGGAAATTTGCTTAATGTCACAATTCCAAAAATCTTAATGGGCCAAAAAATGACTTTTTTATGCAAACAATAACGGATTATAATATGATTTTTGGAGTGAAATATGGTCTGCATGTTTATAAGAGATGCTATAATGATTTAATGATGAGAATCAGCTGATGTCTGGCATCCATAAAACCAAGAGACCCAAAGGACACTTTACCCAGCATCCTCTCTGTTAAAGTGTTTATGTATTTCCAGTCTCTCATTGACACATGTTCAGTTTATAGCTATAACAAAGAGAACATTTGTTACTATATTATAAAAGATAATTATATTTATGAGTTGCACATGACAAATGCTCCAAACAAAAGCGTATCTGACTGGGACAGAAGATGTTGTGTTTGTTCCACGTTCCTGTTCCTGTTCCTGTTGCAGTTTCAGCCACAAACACGCGCTGTGATTTACCTCTCTGGCGTCCATCACTGTTCCCACTCCAACGGTGAGGGTCATGCTGGGAACTTTGGAGAGGTCGTTCCCGAAGAAACGGGCGTTGGCTACTATGGTGTCCTTGGCCAGTGTCTTCACTCGGGTCCTGGACACCAGACTGGAGCCGGGCTCATTAAAGGCGATGTGCCCATCTGGACCGATGCCTGAAGAAAACAACAAAACACAGGACTTGTAAAATATAATAACAGTCAATGTAATAATGTAATAATGCAAATCACTGAACTAATGAGAAAACTTACAGACACGTAATGAAAAACGTGCTTATTAATCATGGAAACAATACAAAAATGTTCATTTTCTTTGGTAAATATCATTTCTCTTTTAAATCCTTTATATTGAAAATATAAAATGAAATGTGATGAGATTCACTCCAATAGATTCATAAAAGTTATTAATCTACTATGTAAAGTACGTTGTTTATCATTCGGACCAGTGCTGTTATTGTTAACTAAAACTAAAATTATGATTTTTTAAATTATTAAAATTAAATTTAAATTTAAAAAAATATATATATATTTAGCATCTTAATGATATTAAAATAACATCAGTTTAATTTTTATAAGTATAAAAAAATTTTTCCCCATTTATTATTTTAGTGCAGCTTTATTTCAAATGCATGAAATTAACTTTTTATACTTATACAAATGAAACCAATGTTATTTTAGTATCATTGAGACTGAATAAATATATTTTTGATCAGTTTTTAAGTTTATCAGTTAACAGACACAACTTTTGATTTTAATGAAGTGTTTGTAAATGTAGGAATTAACATAACCTAAGATTAATAAATCCTGTATATGCATTTTTTATATGTAGTTCATGTTAACTAATGTAGCAAACTAATGTTAACAGATGAAACCTTATTGTAAAGTGTTACCAATAAAAAGTAATTCAAAGTATTAATAAATACTATACTTATAGAACTAAAACAAAACTACATTTGTACAAACTTTGGACCAGATACACTGACAAAGATCAAATCAATTATTGCTACAGCAAACTCAAGACTTGAAGAGATAGAAGATATTTTGAAGAATGTGTGTAACCAAATAGTTTCTGGTCCCTATTGACAGTATTATTTTTTTTCATACTATTTATGAATTAATAATATTTCAAAATATACTTTTTCAAAATATCTTCTTTTTTGCGTTCAACAAAAGAAACTCATACAGGTTTAGAACAACTAAATGATGTCAGAATATATATTTTCAGGTGAACTGTCCCTTTAAGACCTTTGACCTTTGAGTTGCGTAATCAAGCATTTGGAATCATTCTTATTGATTAAAGTGTTTGTTATTGCAGCAGCTAAACTGCTTAGAGAGCCGGTTTACTGTGTACAGATTGAGAAGTGCATTCCAGTGTTACTGGCGTCTCTCAGCGTCTACTAAAGCGTTCACTGGGTCAGATTTATCGGCACACCTCCCACAAACAGCTCGATTCCTCCCGCAACCGTGATCTTCTGCTCGAAGGCTTCGCACTCGGCCTGCAGGTCGCTGGCGTTCCCGTCCAGAATATGAGTGTTGTGCGGCTCGATGTCCACGTGCTTGAAGAAGTTATTCCACATGTAGGAGTGATAGCTCTCGGGATGATCCCTGGGAAGGCCTGAAGACCAGGAGATATTTGCAAATACATGTCAACTTTTATTCTACAAACCCGAACCATAACCTAACAGTAATTAGGGATGCATGATATATCGGCCACCATATCGGTATCGGCCGATATTTGTTCACTTTTAATATTATCGTTATCGGCCCGATAAAAAAATTTGGCCAATATATTACATTTGGCCGATATATTAAAGTTGGCCGATATATTTAAGCCGATATATTAATTTGGCGGATATATTAAATTTGGCGGATATATTAAAGCCGATATATTACATTTGGCCAATATATTAAAGTTGGCCGATATATTTAAGCCGATATATTAATTTGGCGGATATATTAAATTTGGCCAATATATTAAAGCCGATATATTAAATTTGGCGCATGTATTAAAGCCAATTTATTAAATTTGGCCAATATATTAAAGTTGGCCGATATATTTAAGCCGATATATTACATTTGGCGGATATATTAAATTTGGCCGATATATTTAAGTTGGCCGGTATATTTAAGCCGATATTTTAAATTTGGCCAATATATTAAAGCCGATATATTAAATTTGGCACATGTATTAAAGCCAATTCATTAAATTTGGCCAATATATTAAAGCCGATATATTAAATTTGGCACATGTATTAAAGCCAATTCATTAAATTTGGCCAATATATTAAAGTTGGCCGATATATTTAAGCCGATATATTAAATTTGGCGGATATATTAAAGCCGATATATTACATTTGGCCAATATATTAAAGCCAATTTTTAATAAAGCCATTATTATTAAATAATGTATTATTTCCATATTTCCATCAGCTGAGACACTTCAGATGCGCAGTGTTCAACATAATGTTTTTCAATTGATTGAAATATGATTAGAATCACTTCAAAAAAGGAAAATACAGTTTTGCAACAGTTACGTCTGTCATATCGGCTACATAAAACTATAATGAGAACTTTATAATTGTGTGTTTGGGACGTGGCTTTTAATGGTGAGACTTTTATTTTTGTTATCAGGCTCTCAAAAACTATATAAAAATTTGGATTTAGATTTATAGGCCAATATATCGGTTATCGGCTTTCAAATCTAAAGAATTATCGGTATCGGTGCATCCTTACTACTAATACTCTGAGAGATAGTTGACATTTAGTTGCAAAGTTACTTATAGTAAGTAGAATATCTAAAGTGCGTTTCTGCAAAAACTATTAAAAATTACAAAAAAACAACGAAATTACTAAAAGTTGAATTAAAAATAAAAATGGATGATATAAAAATAAAAACGTATTAATAAAATAACAGTATTTCAATTATGCAAAAATAACACTGGGTTGAGCAATTTAAAAGTACAAAGAAATTATATTTAATTAAAACAACTGCATTAAAGTCATGAGAATCACATAAGAATCGCCACTGAGAATAAGGGAAATTATGAATTTTTTATATAATTATTATATAAACCATCTAGACCACTAATGATTTTAGTCATGAACGTCACAATGCAAATAGAGGCTGCGTCCCAAATCACATACTTCCCTACTATATAGAAGGTGAAAAACAGTGTGTGTTCACAGTACTCGTATAAGAGTAGTTAAAAAGTGTAGCTAGAATGTTTAATAAATGTCAGATTCTGAACTAGACTAGAAAGGGAAGAGGACGGAGCCCAGCGTGCACACGCTCTTCAGCATTGTATTATGCATGACAGTGGCTCAGTTGCATACTTCTGCTGACTCTCTCTCTCTCACACACACACACACACACACACACACACACACACACACACACACACACACACACACACACACACACACACACACACACACACACACACACTCAGCAGTTCTCGAGAGAGGCGATCTGTGCGGTTCACACTCACCCACATACTCGTCCATGTTAAAGGTTTTGACATATTTGAAGGACAGGTCTCCGCTCTTGTGATACTCGATCAGCTTCTTATAGCAGCCGAGGGGTGTGCTCCCTGCAGTCAATCACATTATATCAGAATATATATTAGTATAATATTAGTGCTGTCGCATCGATTCATCGTGATTAATCACAACTAACATAATATAGTGTATATAGTGACAAACTTTTATGTTAGATGCGATTAATCACGTGTTATGTAAGATGCGATTAAAGAGTGTGTGTGTGTAAGAAGCTCAGTGAGTGTGATTCTGTGAGTGTGTGTGTGATAAATGATATACACACAAATATTATACATTTACAAACGTTTATGTAAGATGCAACACTAAAAACAATCTATATAATTATAGAATAATTATAATCTTCCCAAATTTCAGAGTGAATACATTGGGAATTGACTGGATTGTGAAAAGTGGGCAGTGAGTCCAGGTCACAGAGCAATTTATTACATTTTGATGAAATATTAATAAGACAACATGCCTAATAAGACCAGGAGGAATGTGCAAGAAAGTAAACAAAGTCCATTTTGATTTCAGGTCATACTCATGACAGATGTTCATATGTCCTGGTGGATTAGTTTACCTGTTGGAAGTCCTAAGGTGAAGTACCGGTCAGCACTGGGCTTGAAGTGGATGATCCGGTTCCGGATGTATTTTGCAGCCCATTCGCTGGCCAGATCATAATCGTCCAGAATCACCAGTCTCATGACGTCTCACTGGTACAGTCCTGCAAGACACTCTGAATATAAAGACAGACAGATCAATACTTTATTGACCAGCACTGACCAGTCCAGATGATCAGGCAAAGCTCAAATCCAGTGAGGAGCAAAACAACAAGATGCACATTTGCTTTTAATGTACAGTTAATATAGGATCTCTATATCATATCTTTGCTTTTAAACTTATATTCATGACCTCGCTTTATTTACGACCAGCTGCGTTTAATATGCCTTTAGATATCGAATAATGGTTATGGATATATAATGGGTAATAAAATCTGCTACTTACAGTAATAAAGCGTAGGATCTCAGGGTGAATGGATACAAGTTTTCTTTGAAAACACTGATCATGTGATCGAGTTCCGGTCATGTGCGCTGACGACACACTTCCGGTTTGTAGCAACTGCCCATGTATGGAGACCGACGAGGCTCGTGTATAAAAGATGAATGATGATGAATGAAATGATCTGATATTAAGCATGTAGGATGACATTTACATTTGGAAATGAATTAGGAAACATTAGTCTAGTATCGTGCCGACACAAATTATTTTATTATTTTATCAAATAATATGTCGTGCATATTGCACTTGTAGTTTCGTCCAATTTACTCTCCAGTCGTTTCATTTCCTTCTTTTCTACCGTGACTGACCTTGCGAAGGACCTCAGGGGGACAGACGTGTGTGTGTTTGTGTGTGTGGGAGAGAGAAAGAGAGAGAGGAACAGAAGGCGTCGGATTGAGGGATGATAGCGTGCAGAAGTCTGATTCATTTGAGCGAATCGGTTCGTTCGGTTCAAAACTCGATCAGTCGATTCATTTACACACGTTTACTCTGAAGTGTTCACAGACGGCGTCGCGGCGTCTTTTTACGTGATTAAGTAAATAGTTAGTTCTGTTCATGTGACAAAATTGTTGTACATATTACGGTAAATCCCTCATATATTGACACGACTTAAATAGAGCTTTTCTAATTTACACGATCAGCACAGTTTGTCTAGTGACTATATAGCAACTTCTATCCCTAATAACTAACGTTACTCATATTCACCTTAGCAACCTTGTGGCAGATAGTTAGATTTATTTAAAACAACTTAGCAACCATTTTAATATGTAATATTATGGCCTAAAGTCACCCTCAAACATAAAAGTTCACTCAGTAAGTGTTTTATTCGTCAATAAGTCTTTATATTGACACAATGCAGTTTAACTTCTGCCCATTCAGTCCAAGCTAAGCTGTTTATCTTTTTGCTGTAAATGTTTTAATTAATTTGTCTACTTTTCGAATTAAATACTGCTGCATTTTAATTGTATTTTTCGACTGTCACACAAATTGTCAGATATTCTCTTCAGAAACTCAAACCCTCACAGCAACATTCACTTTCTGTTTTTGTTTGTTTTTGTAATTTGATACAAAGGTAATATAATACAAAGTATAGTGTTATAAATGTACATACATTTAAAAAAAATGAAACTATGAAAACTTTCATTTTTTTATTGGTTTTAAAGACAACTAGAGTCAAGGGGGTACATTGAGTAAACAAACAAACAAACAAACAAACAAACAAAAAGACACATAGCCTATATAAAGAAACAGTGACAAACTTAAAAGTTAAATAAAAATGTGAAAATGTTTACAAATTGAAAAACAATTTGCAGCTTTCTTATTTTTTAAACAAAACATTGTGTTGAATTCCTGATCTTACAAACAAAGGCTTATTTCCTCCAAATTTACATTTATGAATACTAAATTTAGCTAATCAAATGAATTAAGTAATTTTCCTTATGATAAGATTTGTCATAGGAGAAAATAACAAATAACACGAAAACTTTTCATTTACGATGCTGATGACCATTAAAACGCGTCATCACAGTCTGTGGAGAAGATCCGCGCTGCGAATCGGTTCAACCGAATCAGTGCAAAGAACCCTTTGAAAAGAGTGATTCGGACATCACTGAGGAGGGATGAGGGAGGGGTGGCCGAGGAGAGCGTTCAGATGGAGGATTAAACTGGTCCCTATCCTGACAGCATCCAGCACACACACACACACACACACACACACAGCTCAAACATCACCCACACACACCTGTCCATCCCGTCTGAATCCGCCTGATTCACCTGCTCCCTCATCCCGGGCTGGCTCTGCATCTCTGGACCGGACCGGTCCACCCACACCTCCCGAACTGGACCGGACCGGTGTCCTTTCAAACCACGAGGTGGGTGCAGCTGTCTCCGTTGTTCTTCTGCATGCTCGTTCATTCATTAGACACGTGTTTGTGAACCATTTTGATAGATTCGATGTAGCCTATTTTAAAGGGTTTAGATTCGTTTCCATTGTGCGCTCGCGCTCGCCGCTGTTTGGACAGACGGACGGCGAGGAAGACTCAAATCGGATTAAGATTAAACGGGAGAACCAACAAAAGATTGAGCTTTTTTTCCCCCTTTGTTTACTAGATAAACACACACGACTTGTTCTGTCTGGAATCAGATGACAAGTATGGATTTGGAAAAATCTGTTCAACACATTGGATTGAGGAAATAGTCTTTCTGAACGGAGTATGTGACGTTAATTAGGTCATTTTGGGCTTCGCGTCGGACGGATTGATTTTGTGAGTTGTTCAGGATAAACGTTTCTGTTTTTATTCTGATTGTCATAGTGGTCACATCATGATTGTTTAAACACTGATTGGGGATCATGGTTGTAGTGATGTCCAGTTCGTAAACGAATCGTTCATATGAATCGATTCTTTGTAATGAATTGGTCTGTAGCGAATCGAGTTATCAGATCAGTTGGTGTGTGTGTGTTGTTGTTGTTGTTTATTAACGATAAACAACAACATGACTACAGTAAGCAAAACTGACAAGACACGTTGTGAAATGCATATTTCCTAGTTCATACTTTTGGTGAAAACTAGTATTGGTTCCTAAACAAAGCCTACATTCTCACGTTTGCATTTTTTAACGACCAGACTTGAGCTTGAATATACAGTAATTGTGATAAACGTAACAACACAAGCTGCGTCTGTTACGCTTAATATTACACTATATTTTTTAAAACGAATCACAGAATCGTTTTAAGTGAATCATTGAAGTGAACCGTTCAAAAGAACCGATTCTCTTTAATGACTCGGACGAGCATTCGCGTGTTTACTATTGTTCAGTGATTGCTGCTGGCTATTTTTTGAGACGCGCTCTTGACGCGACGCTTCGCTCGCACGCACTGTGGCTTTTGCGTTGCGTTTGGACTATAAATGGCTCAGACTGCACATATGTTGTGGGATATTTCCTCTGCAGTTGTAAATCCCGTGGACCATGTGATTATGTCGTACAGTACAGTGGGAGAAGTGCTGTGTTTCTGAATGAGTGAGGTGTGGCATATGCACCCTCTTTTCTCTCTCTCATTCTCTCCGTTTTGGGGCCCTTGAGCACGTCATGTACACTCCACGAGACTTCATGCTTCAATCCTGCAGCATTTAGATATTTTTAGCACTATTTTACATATATATGGAGACTAGTTTGCAATGATGTGCACCGTGCAGCCATGTGCTACTCCAGACAACTGCACTAGACAGATGATCTCAATATGTCAGGAAGTGTAGAGCATAAGGAACATGATTATTTAGTGTGTGTGTGTGTGTGTGTGTGTGTGTGTGTGTGTGTGTGTGTGTTGCTTTGTGCATGCTGATTCTGGAGAAAAGACAGGCTACCTGTAAGTGAAAAGTAACTTAATAAACAAAGAAATTATTTTAGAGTAATCCTTTTAACTAGGTATTCATGTTATAATGATGCTTTCTGGCGTTGCTATAGCTAACATATAGTTTCCCTATTAAACTAAATGTACACACAGCTTTGAATCTTTATTAAACAGGCATATTTTCAATGCATATTTCTTGCTTATATCAGGACATAGTGTTAATGGTTCTTTTAGACACATGGATTTTGTGTTTAATGTATATTTTACTCTATATGAAGTATTAAGTTATGTATTGAAGCTTGTTTCCGCCATAGAATAAACATTTTTAAAAGATAATTGCGACTTTTTGTCTCACAAATGTGAGTTTATATCTCGCAATCTGACTTTATAACACGCAGTTGTGAGGAAAAATGTCAGAATTGTGAGATAAAAAGTCGCAATTACTTTTATTTTTATTTTTTATTCTGTGGCGGAAACGAGCTTCCATACACTCTAAAAAAAAATGCTGGGTTGTTTTAACCCAATTTTGGGTCAAGTATGGACAAACCCAGCCATTGGGTTACATTTTTAAATTACATTTTTAACCCAACATTTTTGGTTTTACATATTTGACCCAAAATTGGGTTAAAACAACCCAGCATTTTTTAGAGTGTAGTTTATGGTTTGTGGGCACAGTTTTAGGGGAGGTGAATGATAATGTAATTATGTAAATCGAAAATTAAACTAAACTAAACAGTAACTCAAAGTAAGTGCATTTATCTTAAGAACAATCTAGTTATCATCGACTAATTCATGTAAAGTAAAAATCATGATATTTTTCTAAACAAAATATCTGGCAAAATATAAAGCAACTTTTTTTTGTGTGCGTTTTTGCTTCAAACTATTTTTCCCATTGAATTGTTTCCAATTCAATGGCATAAAAAAAAAAAGTTTTACAATATAAATGACAATATTGCAATCTTTGATTTGAAGTGAAAAAGTATCTTAGTTCAAGTTAAGAAAAAAATGATAAAAGACTTTGCAAATATCATGCATTGAAATAAATAATGTACAATAAATTCTGCAATTAAACATGATTATTTTTTTAAAACAACAATAATGCTAATAATGCATAATAACGCTGACGTGTGGCCTCTGCAAAAGCAAACATCCCCGTGCGTTTATAGAGTTCATAGCAGGGCTGTTGTGAAAGATTAATTTGTTATGCAAAATGCAGGGAATTTTTTTGCTTCCTGAACCGGACTGTTGTTGTTCTGTAATGATCTCACATCTCAAGCATTAGCATGTAGGATGTGTGTGTGTGTGTGTGTGTGTGTGTGTGTGTGTGTGTGTTGTTTCAGGCTCATGTTGATGACTCAGTGGTGATGAATGGGGAACATATGATGTGTTTTCTGTGCATGCTGTAATTACACATCAGGAAATACAGGAAGATCCCGTGACCCAAATTCACTTTCGCTTCATCATGACACACACAAAAACATGCACAGGTTTATTCTCTGCTGTATGATGACCTCTGGCCTTCTCTTGTCTGCATACTTTGATCATTTGTCTCTAAATGAAGCATTTTTGCTTAATCGAACGGCTGATCTGAATCACATCTTGTGAAATACAAGTTTAAATATCTTGTTTTAATTGGTTAATTGCCTTTAGTTCGCGTCACAGCCTGGCAAAACCAAACCCGCTTTAAGGCAAGCTTCCAAGGTCCAAAATAAGTCCATTTTTTGATTGGACGTCAGTGGAGGAGAGGCTTCACTAAAGCTTATCCTTTAATGAATCGACAGCTAATCTTCAACATGTTTGACCTTAAACATTCGTGTTGGATTGGTCTATTTTTAGAGTTGCGACTGAAAACAATGGCGTTTTGTAAGAGAAGTCGCGGATCATTTTGCGACAGGTATTACTTCACTTCTCATTCATTTCTATGGTATGCAAACAGTGATTGACTCGCACAACTCAATGATGTCAAGGCTGTAATGTGATTGGTTGTCAATGCACACGTGATCCTATTTAGCCGTTACGCTTTTGTTCCTCCGAATGTACGAACCCTCGTATCTCCCAATAGTAAGACCACGGCTGTGTTTAATGCAACCTATAGCATTAAATAGGGCACTATTTGAGGAAACCATAGTTATTCAGTGCACTCATTCAATCCCACAATGCATTGCGAATACCCAGAATGCACTGTGAATGAATTCCCGTGTTTGACCAGAAGATGGCGCCGCAGAATCCATTTTCCAAACCGCTGGTCCAATGTGGATACAGCGTAATAACATACAGGTAAAAAGTCCCTTTTAATTGATTATTAAATCATTTAATTAAAGATGCAGCTCATGATTTGCTATCAGGAGGTGATTATAATTCATACTAAAGAGAAATATAATGGGACAGAAATTCGTGTGCATCCCGTCAAACTAACTTTTTTTCCAGAAACAGAGAAACTGCATCTGATTAAAAGTTAATGTTGTGTATTTTTAGCACAAGCCAATCGACTAATAGCAATCGATTTCAATGCATTTTTAATCAGGCATTTCAGTCGTTAACTAAAACTAAAACATTCCTGTTGATTGGGATAAAGCTGAAACAAGTTGAAGCACAATTTTATTTTTTTAACTGGAAATAAAACTAAAACTGAAATAAAAATAAATTAAACTTAAATAGAAAGGTTTAAAAAACCAATAAACTAATGAAATAAAAATAAAAATAAATTAAACTTAAATAGCAATGTTTAAAAAACAATAAACTAATGAAATGTTCAAATAAATTAAACTTAAATAGCAATGTTTAAAAAAACAATAAACTAATGAAATAAAAATAAATTAAACTTAAATAGCAATGTTTAAAAAACAATAAACTAATGAAATGAAGAAGAAAAAAACATGACGAAATTACAAAAAATCAAACTAAAATTAACACAAAAGCCCAAAAAAGTGAATTCAAAATATGAATAAAATTTAAATAAAAACTAAAACAACACTGTGTCCCACAGACCCTCAGAAGTCCCTACATTCTCTAATTACCTCATGCAAGTCATTAATATGTGCAAATGCTGAATATTAATCTCCAAATGGTGTCTAGATTTGACGGCATGCTGGGAACTGAAAGCCCTCGCTCGCCGACGACGGAATTGAATTGAGAGGTTGCACAAAAGCTGCTTTCTTTTATTATGCTAATGGCCGGCTCTGACAGGCAGAACGGGGGAAGAGAAGGGCGATTTAATTAGTGCTAAAGAGGAAACGTGGAATCGTTTTCAACACAAACAACAAACTACTGACAAAGCGAAGGAAACGCCATTATACTGGGACTGAACCATTCACTCGGCTGTTGGTTAATGGGAATGGGATGAAACACATCTGACCTAGTTACGGACTGGCGCTGTGAACGCCATTGCTTTAGTCCTGGATTGAACCCTTGGCTTTCAGAGCATATGCCACGTCTCATTACTGTATGTTTGTCAGGAATGTGAGATCTGGACACGTCTGATGTGCATCTGCTCAACGTGAAATCTAAGAAATCTCAGTGGAATCTCTAAAATTCAGTGGCATTTGGACCTGGAGGGCGTGCGGTTAATAGCCTCTTTCTTCGAGTCTCTCTCGCTGTGTAGATCTGCTCATGCACGAACCCCCACTGTGGAGAACCAGTCAAGCATTGCTTCAGTATTTATAGGAACGGCATGATTAAATAAGTAGAAATATTATATTATTAAAGAAATAGACATTTGCTCGCCTTCGTGTTGCTCTAAACGCATATTAATAATCTCTGAACTGTTGTTTACTATACTATTGAAGAACTTTGTGACCATGAAATGACAAATAAACACCATACAATGAAATTAAAGTCATAATTTATTAAATTCTTGCATGCACATTTGTTTAAATACATCTGAACAAATGCAATTTAAGAGATTTTCATTTCATAATGTTTTGTTTGTTCCTCAGACACAACTATCTAAAATAAGTACAGTATGTGGACTAAAGTCGTATACACTAATGCTGCTTTTATATATGCTTTCACAGTCGGCATGTGACTGACCTTCAGTGTTGAAATGTTGTTGAAATAATTTCAGTTGCAGTTTTAAATGCTGAAACGATATTTAATGCTGAATGGTTGTAAAAAATTTGACTTAAAAAAATATATAAAATCAAGCCTTTGAAACAATGTTGCAATATCAACATTGATTCGATTTGCAGACATATCATTCATGTCTTAAAGTCCCCCTGTGGTGAAAATCCAGCTTTTAATGTTGTTTATGTGTGTATGAGGTGTTTTTAATATGCTTAACCATGTGTAAATTCATAAGTCGACAGCATTGCTGAGTATTTTCTCCTTAAAACTGCAGTGAACCAAAGACAGTCTCAAACACACGCTTTGAAATCGCTGGTGTTTCTGACGTCACAAACTACCTTGTAACCAATCAGATCAACGTGTGATCGTCAACCAGTGGATCTCTGAGCTGAGTGAGTGAGTGGAGGCGGGGCTCATTTGCATATTTATAGAACCACGCATACTAAATGAGGCAAGGGTGTCGAGTTACATTCAAGATATTTTAATGCATTAACAAAAACATTTTTTAAATATGTAATTGGTGATCAAAGGTGAGTTTTAAGGGATACAATTATTGACTACAGGGGGACTTTAATATGTTCTCAAAACAAAATGTTTGATTCAACCTTTAATCCATGACATTGATTTACCTGTGAATAAATGTTGAAACAAATTGCATGGAAAACAGCGGCTTGGACATTCTTTTTGGATTAATGTTATTATGACCGCCGCTAGCGTAGCTAGCCGGTCATATAGGGATTGTCAAAGTTTTTTTTTTTTTTTTTTTCGTCACCTTACTGAATTTTTCGTCAACGATACCAGGGACACCGAAGCACCGGGGAACATGAAATTTGGTGGGCATGTAGCCCCACTAGACCTCTAAGGAAAAATTTCGTTTGGTCCCCGGGGGCCACTCCCCCCCCGCGCTGGGCCCCCCCAAACCCAAAAAAATGCAGTTTTTCCTAAATAACTACCTGAACCGTGGCACCGAGGATGAAGAAATTTTTATGGTATGTTGGTCTACTAGACTTTTACGGAAAAATTTCGTTTGGTCCCCGGGGGCCACTTCCCCCCCCGCGCTGGGGCCCCCTTAAATTTTTCGTCAACGATACCAGGGACACCGAAACACCGGGGAACATGAAATTTGGTGGGCATGTAGCCCCACTAGACTTCTAAGGAAAAATTTCGTTTGGTCCCCGGGGGCCACTCCCCCCCCGCGCTGGGCCCCCCCAAACCCAAAAAAATGCAGTTTTTCCTAAATAACTACCTGAACCGTGGCACCGAGGATGAAGAAATTTTTGTGGTATGTTGGTCTACTAGACTTTTACGGAAAAATTTCATTTGGTCCCCGGGGGCCACTTCCCCCCCCCGCGCTGGGGCCCCCGTAAATTTTTCGTCAACCATACCAGGGACACCGAAACACCAGGGAACATGAAATTTGGTGGGCATGTAGCCCCACTAGACTTCTAAGGAAAAATTTCGTTTGGTCCCCGGGGGCCACTCCCCCCCCGCGCTGGGCCCCCCCCAAACCCAAAAAAATGCCGTTTTTCCTAAATAACTACCTGAACCGTGGCACCGAGGATGAAGACATTTTTATGGTATGTTGGTCTACTAGACTTTTACGGAAAAATTTCGTTTGGTCCCCGGGGCCACTTCCCCCCCCGCGCTGGGGCCCCCCGTAAATTTTTCGTCAACGATACCAGGGACACCGAAGCACCGGGGAACATGAAATTTGGTGGGCATGTAGCTCCACTAGACTTCTACGGAAAAATTTCGTTTGGTCCCCGGGGGCCACTCCCCCCCCGCGCTGGGCCCCCCCAAACCCCAAAAAATGCTGTTTTTCCTAAATAACTACCTGAACCGTGGCACCGAGGATGAAGAAATTTTTATGGTATGTTCGTCTACTAGACTTTTACGGAAAAATTTCGTTTGGTCCCCGGGGGCCACTCCCCCCTCCCCGCGCTGGGGCCCCCGTAAATTTTTCGTCAACGATACCAGGGACACCGAAGCACCGGGGAACATGAAATTTGGTGGGCATGTAGCTCCACTACACTTCTACGGAAAAATTTCGTTTGGTCCCCGGGGGCCACTCCCCCCCCGCGCTGGGCCCCCCCAAACCCAAAAAAATGCAGTTTTTCCTAAATAACTACCTGAACCGTGGCACCGAGGATGAAGAAATTTTTATGGTATGTTGGTCTACTAGACTTTTACGGAAAAATTTCGTTTGGTCCCCGGGGGCCACTTCCCCCCCCTGCGCTGGGGCCCCCGTAAATTTTTCGTCAACGATACCAGGGACACCGAAACACCGGGGAACATGAAATTTGGTGGGCATGTAGCCCCACTAGACTTCTACAGAAAAATTTCGTTTGGTCCCCGGGGGCCAGTCCCCCCCCCCCCCCCCCCCCCCCCCCCCGCGCTGGGCCCCCCCAAACCCAAAAAAATTCAGTTTTTCCTAAATAACTACCTGAACCGTGGCACCGAGGATGAAACATTTTTATGGCACATCAACCTAGCCCATAATCACTCATTTGTGATTTGCGCCCCTCCCATAAAAAATGAAAATGCAATATTATTCTGCTTTAATCGCCCCTATCTTCAGTGGAGATGTTCAGAACTGCACCATATTTCATGTGTATGATTAACTTTACAACCTCTGGGGGTATCCTCTGCTAAGTTTTGTAGAATTTCATCCATGGGGGGGTATAAAATAAATTCATTTATGTGCACATTTAGTGACTGTACACTCATCGGCCTGTAGATGGTGCTGTTGAGCGAAGGGTTGCTGGTTTAGGATGATACTGTCACACACACACATGCAGGAATACAAACAAACGCAAGCATGCACACACACTGACATCCACACGCACAGACACACACCCATACACACACATACAAATCCACATGCACAGACACACACACACACAAACACACACGCGCACACATGTACGCACACATACATACACGCACAGACACACACACACACACACACAGACACACACATACACAAATACACACACATACACACACACACACACACACACACACACACACAGACAGACATGCACATACTATTACTTTTTTTAGGTATATACATAAACACGCAATACAGCCAAATTACTCCACGTCATTTATTTTTGTGGAAAGCCAGTGCAGGCCTGAGCGGCGGTCATATTTTGTACCGCGATGCGGTACATCTAGTTATAGAGGGAATATTAGGCTGCCGTCACTTTAAGAGCCGCACGAATCCAATTTACTGATACACATGCGTTTCTTCTGTCGACCGTTTACGTTCACTTAAACCATAACCGAATGTGTTTAATAACGACATATTTTTGTGTGTATTTGTTTGTTCAAGTGCAAAAAGATGCGTTCAGGTTCAGTGTCGCGCACTATTGCGTATGAGCGGCGGCTTTCTGTGCGCTCGTTCTGAAACACGTCAGCGTCTTCTTACACATGAAGGGTTTAAATCATTAAAATGCACACAAAGGAATTTTCATTAACAAGTATCCGATTCCTGACCTTAAAGGGGTGGTTGATTATGATTTCACTTTTCTAACTCTAGTTAGTGTGTAATGTTGCTGTTTGATCATAAACAACATCTGCAAAGTTACGACGCTCAAAGTTCAAAGCAAAGGGAGATATTTGCTTTTAAAGAAATCGCTTTTTAAGGACTACAACAAACGGCTGGTAGAGACTACACCACATTCCTCCCGGGTTAGTGACATCACAAGCCCTAGAATTTACATAAACCCGCCCCCTGAAACACACAAGCAACAAAGGGGATCCGACTTTTCACGTTTATTGCCATACGTAACACAAAGACAAGAGTATGTCACTCTGTAGGCGTCTTACAACAGTTCCCACACTTTTTGAACAGTTTCTGACATTTTAGTGTGTGTCTCTTTGAGGTACTGCTCACACACACACACACAAGCTCTTGAAGCTCCGCCCCCTGTGCCGGGAGCAGCAGCTCATTTGCATTTAAAGGGACACACACACAAAACGACACGTTTTTGCTCACCCTCAAAAAGTGACAATTTTAACATGCTATAAAAAATTATCTGTGGGGTATTTTGAGCTAAAACTTCACACACACACACTCTGGGGACATCAGAGACTTATTTTACATCTTGTGAAAAGGCGCATTACACCACCCCTTTTAAGTATCCGATTCCAGAATTGGAATCGATTTTCGATTCCCACCACTAAATATGACAGGAGCGAGTTTAGCTCTTGCTACAGTAAGCTGCTGTGGTGCGGCCCGTCTTGACCCAGTCTGGCCTCGTCTTTAACGTGCCTTGTTCTCAGTTCAAATTGTATTTGAGCATTCCGTGCCAGATCCCATAGAATCATCCTCTTGATTCCATGCAATCCCTCAATCCCGCTGAAAGAAAGAGAGTGAGCGAGAGACAGGCCAGCGCTGTGTCAGCTGAGGGGAAGATGGCTGAAGCTACGCACTAATGCAATGAAAGACTGTCCAGATGGACAGAGGATATTCTGATGCAGTACAATACAGTTACTGTGTTGTGGCGAATGTAGTGGTCTTTCTCAAATTCTGCTCATTCAAAAATGCAATTAAAGTTTCAAAAAATCCTGCAGGGATTACATCTTTTTGTCGGCCAGTGCATTTCAGCACTTCAGTCGTTCTGAAGTCAATGGGTCAATCGTCAAGTCAATGAGTTTTTGAATGGGCTTTTGGTTAAATGCCTGAAATAAGGGCTGTGGTGAACAAGATGTGTTCAAGTTATATGAAATACATCATAAATATCACCTTGTGATTTAAAAAACAAAGCGTTTTACTTGCTAACAAGTGAATACAGAGTTCATCTGGACATTAAACGTAATCATCCGAACAGGTAAACGTATATCTATACACTAGTTTGCTTTTAAAGTTTATAATCATGCTGTTGCAAACTGTTATAACTCAAACTTTCAGGGAAAAACGTTTTTTAATAAAGACTGAAAGAGTTGTTTGGTGATGTTGAAGTCATGTGACCGTTGTGTAGTTCGTTTACAGCCTATGGTACAGCTTTTTACTTCTGCCGATTGTATTTAGGCTTCAAAAGTAGTTCATTTGTGGTTGATTATCATGATGTACAAGCCCGTTCACACCAGAACGATAACTATAAGAATAACTAACTGTATTAGTGTCCACACCAGTGGACGATATCTTTCTATTTATTATAAGCGCGCAGCTGTTTAATCGTCTGTCGCTTTAAATGCTTGCGCTCTTTAAAGCAGGATTGATTCTAATTGGCTGTAAAAAAATATATATTGTTCATCAGCTGAAAAAAATCATCCCTGTAGTCAATAATTGTATCACTTAAAACTCATCTTTGATCACCGAAATCAAATATTTAATCGTTTTTTCCTTGAAAAAAAATTCTTCATGCATTAAAATATCTTGAATGTAACTCGACACCCTCGCCTCATTTAGTATGCGCGGTTCTATGAATATGCAAATGAGCCCCGCCTCCACTCACTCACTCAGCTCAGAGATCCACTGGTTGACGATCACACGTTGATCTGATTGGTTACAAGGTAGTTTGTGACGTCAGAAACACCAGCGATTTCAAAGCGTGTTTTTGAGACTGTCACTGCAGTTTTAAGGAGGAAATACTCAGCAATGGTGTCGACTTATGAACTTACACATGGTTTGTCTTAAAGCGTATTAAAAACACCACGTAGACACATAAACTACATTAAACGCTGGATTTACACCACAGGGGGACTTTAAGACATAAATTATATGTCTGCAAATCGAATCAATGTTGATATTGCAAGTTTTTGCAACATCGTTTCAAAGGCTTGATTATGGTTAAACTTTTTAAAACCATTCATTTGGCATTAGGCCTAAATATTGTTTCAACATTTTCAGCATTGAAACAGCAATTTACATTATTTCAACTACATTTCTCAGCTTGATTTTCACCACAAGGTGACTTTGAAGTGATTCCAACAATATGGTGTATCTGTGCTGTTATAGTTATAGTGTGGACTCTGCTATTCTTTTATAGTTATAGAGTTATATTGTTATTGTTATAGTTATCCTTGGTGTGAATCATAAACTTTTGTTGGTCACAGAGCTTATCCAAAAGCCAATTGAAAATCCTATTGTTAAAAAAATTGCATATTCAAGCAATATTGTTAATATAACTATGATTTGTATGCACTTTGTGTGAAAACTGTGTGTCTGGATGAAACAGAGACTTTCATGTCTATATTTGATTGTGTTTATAGTTTATACACACATGCATATCGAATATAGCTGTGCAACACATCAAAATTAAGCAATATTGTTAATATAACTATGATTTTATGCACTTTTAAATGGCCAAAAACTTTTTCTAAAGTTTGTGTATTTAGATTTAGTTTTTACTGTATTTCACTTGCATCAAAGTCACTAAATCAAAATTACCAATTCTTTTTTTATTACTGAATATTGCAGTGTTTATTATGAATGATTTATCGGTGCATATTCAATATGTGTGCGTATTCAACTAGCCACACAACTTTAGGTAGCATTAATTTAACATTAATAAAGCAGGGACAAATGCGGTCTTGCGTGTGAGAAGGCTTCAGCTGACTCTCCTGGACGGTTGCGCGCCGGCGCCGGCTCCTCCGACAGCTGTTGGATCAGTTTAATGAGAGCTGTAAATGTCAGAGTCACAAGCAAACATCCATTTCTGTCCCACTCAGACAGGATGAGACAACTCTCTGTTTGGCACGACACGATCACTATTGATTCCCCGGGGACTGTGTGTGTCTGAGCAACGATCACGCACACATGATGCGGGTTATTCTCGGAGTGGGCTGATTGAAAACTCCAGGGTTGCACTGTTCGATAAGCAGAAAACAGCGTATTTTTGGAAAGCCAGGCTGTTGCCGGACTCATGCATGGCCTGTTTATTTGCCCGATGCTCATTGACCGGTTGTTGATGAATTCTGCTGTATTGCGGCAAGGTGCTGCGTCGCTGTTTCTAGCTTTCACATCCATTCCCACTGTGTCTCTATCATCCCCGTCCCTTTCCACAGCTTCCAGCACTATCCTCTCTCCTAAAGAACATGTTCACTTGCTTTTTATGTCCATTTCCCCCTTCCTTTACTCTTCTCCGCCCAGAAGACAATCATAGATCGCACACGAGAGGGTCTAATACTGCCTCTCCTAAAGGCCAAGATGAAATCAAGATGGTCTGATTGTTATTGATTTAGTGGCGCTCGTTATTGCAGCAATGATGGGAAATGTCTTCAATTACCTACAATGTACTTCGTCTTCCTCTGAAAATGACTTTTCATGCACTATTTTAGCCAACACTTATTTGACTCAGTTTCTCTATATAATCAAGTCCTTGCAATGAATGTTTCTCTTATATCCAGTTTCGCCCAGATAAATGCGGCAAATTATGCTGGTAAAAATGGGTTGCAAATGACAGATTTATGTTGACTTGAGGAGAGATGAGAACATGGTAAGAGTCAAAGTTATTGTGATTATTGAAAGAAAATCAACTAAAAATAGTGGTTTAAATGTAAAAGTACTTTGAAACAGTTTTAAAATAAAAAAATTCAAAACTATATTGATCTTGAGCTATACATTTGAATGTGGATATTATAGCTAATATTAATTATATTATAAATTGATTCGATAGCATGTTTTAATTTTGTATTCTTTGTTTTTTTTTATTTTGAGATTAATAATTGGGTCTTGGAAAAATTAAATGAGAAATGTTTTACTTTTTTGACTTTTTCAAATTTGAGACATTTTAGTCAATCACTTTATCCCTTAAAACTCATCTTTGTTCACCAAAATGACATATTTAATATAAGAAAAAATCTTCATGCCTTAAAATATCTTGAATGTAACTCGACACCCTTGCCTCATTTAGTATGCGTGGTTTTATGAATATGCAAATGAGCCCCGCCTCCACTCACTCACTCAGCTCAGAGATCCACTGGTTGACGATCACACGTTGATCTGATTGGTTACAAGGTAGTTTGTGACGTCAGAAACACCAGCGATTTCAAAGCGTGTTTTTGAGACTGTCTTTGGTTCACTGCAGTTTTAAGGAGAAAATACTCAGCAATGCTGTCGACTTATGAATCTACACATGGTTAAAGCATATTAAAAACACCACATAGACATAATAAACAACATTAAACGCTGGATTTTCACCACAGGGGGAGAAACATCAAGATCTCAATTTGTTCTCCATCTTGAGATGTGATGTTTCTCTCCAATGGGAGCCACTATATCCATTGTTATGTTTCTTTCATCTCTCATCACACCTTTCTCTCTCTTTGGCGCATCAGTCTTGCTCAAGTACAGTAGCTGCATTATTGAAATTCATTATTCATGAGTCTGCATGAGCTAGTTACATGCTGCGTAATGAGGGCAAGCATCACAGAAAGGCAGGATCTCGGGTTGCTGTCGGGGACACTGGGAAAGTCACAGCCAAATGTATGTTTCTCTGAAGCCACAAGCGTCTTCTAGACCCAACGAGCCCGACGTACGCGAGCCTCTCGTGACTGTTGCATGACTGCCGCCATCGCATGATTTCATGTGCACTGGAGTGAAAGTCACAGAGCCACACACACTCTGAAATGTTAATAAAGCGTGTGCGCGATGGACAAGCGCTGCACATTAGCCCCTGCGAGGCTCTGCACAGAAAATAGATTAATCTATCAGGATTAGTGCGGATATGCAGATTTATTTGCTGATTCGGATGCGGACCAGGTGTGCAGTTACGCACACAGAGTCAAAAGGTCTGCCTTTTTGTATTTCAGATGATGTCTTGGATGATATTGAACAGGCTGAACTAATGCTAAAGCTATAGTTACAAAAAATCTCAATGTATTTGCTCTGAAATGGCTTTAAAGTTGTTGTTTTTTTAGGGATGCACGATATATCGGTACCGGCCGATATATGTTCATTTTTAATATTATCGATAAGAAAATTTGGCTGATATATTAAAGCCGATAAATAATGGATTATTTCCTTCAGCTGAGACACTTCAGATATTCACCATGATGTTTTGAATTGCTTGAAATATGATTGGAATCACTTAAAAGGAAAATACAGATGCAACTTGTGCAAGTCTGTCATATCGGCTGTATAAAATTATCATGAGAACATTATAATTGTGTGTTTGGGACGTGGCTTTTAATGGTGAGACTTTTTTTTTTGTAATCAGGCTCTCAAAAATGACATAAAAATTTGGATTTATATTTATCGGCCAATATATCGGTTATCGGCTTTCAAATATAAAGAATTATCGGTATCGGCACAAATTTTCATATCGGTGCATCTCTAGTTTTTTTTCTCTCTCATGAACCATTTGGAATTGATACATTGAATTAAACTGATTCTTAGAAATTAATCAGATTCAGATTTACCAAGTCTAATGCCACTTATAAATCAGAGAAGATGCATTAGTAACAGCGAATCTCAAAGTATTTGCTCTGAAATGACTTAAAAAGAGCAATATTTTCAATCAAACAGTCATTGTTGCAAAGTAGATTCAGATTGTTTTAAAGTCAGCATGAAACATAAGTTGTGCTCGTCTCTTCCTCTCTATTGTGTCGTATATCCGAGTGTAACGCTTCTGGAACAAGAACAAATGTGGGCGGGGCTTGGTTTTGTCTGTGAGGATTTGATTGGATGGTTGTGGTTTGCTATTGGCTGATCTCATGTGAGTGACAGGTTATAGCCCCGCCCACATCATCAGAGAAGAGAAGAGATGCTGCAAGAGGAACTTATTCTCATTCAAGATTATTAAAACAATAATGATGTGCACCGATAAATCATTCATAATAAACACTGCAATATTCAATAATAAAAAAAGAATTGCTCATTTTGATTTAGTGACTTTTTGATCCAGACTTGCTTAATTTTTCCACATGATGTTAGTAGTACATACATACATTTCAGACTCTAATTATGATTGTGATTGTATCCCTTGCAGATCAGTTCTCATTGGTCCTGATGGTTGTGAGGGCCCGCCTCTGCCACCTCTCAACCAATCCACACAAGAGAGATGTGACGTCCAATCACGCGCTGAGATTTCTGCGTTCTGGAGCTGATAGGACACAAACCACACCCAGGTGAGATCAAGCTACTCTGGTGGAAAGATGTATATTAGTGTATGTATATTAGTTGCAGGTGTGACAAGTGGATGCTTAGAAACAATTAGAAACTAGATTTTCAATTAGAAACACACAGGGATTCATCTTTCTGAAGACGCTGAGCTTTCACTCCCTCGGGGATTTAAGCTGCTGTGACTTTGATTGTGAACTTGAATTTGATTAAATGCAACCTTCACTGTGTAAACAGGTAGTTTGGTGTTAAAGTCCCCCTATAGTCAATCATTTTATCCATTAAAACTCATTTTTGATCACCAAAATCAAATATTTAAACGTTTTTTCCTTGAAAAACACCTCGACACCCTTGCCTCATTTAGTATGCGTGGTATGCTCAAACAGCAACATTACAGACTAACTAAAGTTAGAAAAGTGAAATCATATTCAACCACCCCTTTAAGATCAGGAATCGGATACTTGTTAATGAAAATTCCTGTGTGCATTTTAATGATTTAAACCCTTCATGAGCAAGAAGACGCTGACGTGTTTCAGAACGAGCGCACAGAAAGCTGCCGCTCATACGCAATAGTGCGCGACACTGAACCTGAACGCATCTTTTTGCACTTGAACAAACAAATACACACAAAAATATGTCGTTATTAAACACATTCGGTTATGGTTTAAGTGAACGTAAACGGTCGACAGAGGAAACGCATGTGTATCAGTATATTGGATCCGTGCGGCTCTTAAAGTGACGGCAGCCTAATATTCCCTCTATAATAACATTAATCCAAACAGAATGTCCAAGCCGCTGTTTTCCATGCAATGACCAACATTTGTTTCAACATTTATTCACAGGTAAATCAATGTCATGGATCAAGGTTGAATCAAACATTTTGTTTTGAGAACATGTTAAAGTCCCCCTGTAGTCAATAATTGTATCCCTTAAAACTCACCTTTGATCACCAAAATCACATATTTAAACGTTTCTTCCTTGAAAAAAAAATGGTCATGCCTTAAAATATCTTGAATGTAACTCGACACCCTTGCCTCATTTAGTATGCGCGGTTCTATGAATATGCAAATGAGCCCCGCCTCCACTCACTCACTCAGCTCAGAGATCCACTGGTTGACGATCACACGTTGATCTGATTGGTTACAAGGTAGTTTGTGACGTCAGAAACACCAGCGATTTCAAAGCGTGTTTTTGAGACTGTCTTTGGTTCACTGCAGTTTTAAGGAGGAAATACTCAGCAATGGAGTCGACTTATGAACTTACACATGGTTTGTCTTAAAGCATATT